>CM050840.1:25711281-25893781 GCA_027580175.1 Siniperca scherzeri
TGACGCCCGTTCAAACCAACTCTTCTCTCTACTAAGAATCTTCACCTCGCTGTCTTCAAATGTGTGGTTTGTAGCTTTTAAATGCAAATGCACAGCGCCTGTAATCCTGAGTTAGCGTGTCGCCTGTGCTGATAAAGTCTTCTGTGAAGTGGCTGTTTGGTTTCGCCTATGTACCGTTCTTTGCAGTTTTCCTCACTGCACTGAATGGAGTAGACAACATTGCTCTGTTTCTGTGTGGGTAACTTGTCCTTAGGGTGAACGAGTTTCTGTCTTAAGGTGTTGCCTGGTTTAAAGAAGACAGGAACATCGTGCTGTCTAAAGATCCTTTGTAGTTTTTCAGACAGTCCAGACACATAAGGAATGGAGACACCGTTCCTTCTTGGTTCAGTTACACTTTTGTCCTGTTTTTTGGCTCTTTTAACTCTGTTGATAGCCCAAGTAGGATAACCACAGGCTGAGAGTGCATTCTGGACATGCCTTTCCTCTTTCTTCTTACCCTCTGAGCCTGTGGGCACTTCTTTGGCTCTGTGTTGTAATGTCCGGATTACACCCAGCTTGTGCTGTAGTGGATGGTGTGAGTCAAAGAGCAGGTATTGATCCGTATGTGTTGGTTTCCTGTACACTTCTATCTGGAGCTTTCCGTCCTCTCCTCTGAGAGTAGAACAATCAAGAAAGGCCAAGCGGTTCTCTTTGCATCCTCACGCGTGAACTTGATGTTGGGGTCCACCGTATTAATATGCTCTGAGAACGCTTCCAAGTCTTGTTTCTTGATTTTCACAAAGGTGTCATCCACGTAACGGTACCAATGACTTGGTGGTGTGCCCGGAACGAGGATAATGCCTTCTTCTCAAACTGTTCCATGTACAGGTTGGCCACAATGGGAGAGACCGGAGAGCCCATAGCACAACCGTGAATCTGTCTGTAGAAGTGTCCCGGAATTGGAAGTAGGTTGTGTTGAGACAGATGTCTAATAGTTTACATATGTGTTCAGGTGTAAGCTTGGTCCTTTGCTGCAAGGTGGAGTCCTCCTGCAGTCTTCTCATCACCGCTGTCACTGCTTCTGAGGTTGGGATGCAAGTGAACAAGGACACTACATCATAAGAAACCATAACGTCATCTGGGTCCAACTGGAGATGTTTCACTTTGTCCACAAATTTCTGTGTGTTTTCCACATGGTGTACTGTGTTCCCCACCAACGGAGCCAAGATTGTAGTCAAATGTTTGGCTATGTTGTATGTGATGGAATCTGTGCTGCACACGATGGGTCTGAGTGGAACATTCTCTTTGTGAATTTTGGGAAGGCCATAGATGCATGGAATGGCTTCCCCAGGGTATAGTCTGTAGTACAGAGGCCTGTCTATCACCTCCTCCTTCTCAAGCTTCTGTAGACAGTCTATAACCTTCTTCTTGTAGCCATTGGTTGGATCTCTTTTAAGTTTTTGATATGTGGTTGTGTCTTCAAGAAGGTTGTTGACCTTGGTTTCATAATCGGCTGTGTTCAGAATCACAGTGCAGCGACCCTTGTCTGCTGGTAGAATGTTTATGCTGTGATCCTTCTGCAGTGCTGAGAGTGCCCTCCTCTCTTCGGATGTAATGTTGGAAGGAGGTGGTTTGGCACTCTTTAATGTTGCAGTGACACGTAGCCTCAGGTCTGCAGCCTCTGCTTCAGTCATCTTGTTCTTCCTAATGGCTGTTTCGGTGGCTGTGATGTAGTCCACTGTAGGGATGTGGTTGGATGTAACTGAAAAGTTGAGCCCTTTGGAGAGCACATCTTTTTCTGCCTGTGTCAGTATGCGGTCTGATAAGTTTTTGATCCAATTGTTTCTGTTAATACATGTCTCACTTTGTTCAGTCCCTGATCTCCTGTTGTGCTGGTCCTTTCCTAGATTCTTCTTATTCAAAAGGATGTTAAATTTCTTAATTTGCCGCTCCTTGCTCTTCCTATGTTGTGCACCCTGTGCTACCTGTGTAAAGTCCATCACTCTCTTGAGGATTTCTTCTGGGACAATGCTTGATAACTTCTTCTGCAAAATTCTATTCTGTTCTTCAAATTGTCTATTCTTAAGTTGTTTTCCCTGATCCTTTCACTAAGCATCTGGGTCAGGTTTCTTCTCCAAATCTTCTCTGCTCTGTGTCCTTTTACTGGTGGTTTAATCTGTAGGCTCTTGGGAATAATCTTGCTCTGCCTGCATCTTAGATTAAAACGGAGATGGTTCCTGTGGTCTGCTAATTTCCTGGCTGTGTTTTCGAGTTCCCGAACCAGATCCACGGTTTTCTGCCCAAAATTCTTCAAAATAAGACGGTGTAGTCCCTCATTCGTCCAGGAGTGTTCTATCGTAGAAAAGGTTTCAGTCGTAGTCATCTGGACACTGTTTTCAGAATCAAGACGTTTCGCTCCCATCCGAAGTCATTCTCAATTGTGAAAAATTGACGGAACTGGAAATTTAAGCTACTCTGAGTTACATAAGCCCTGCCCTCAGGAAGGAATCTGCCTGAGTATCTGTTAATAGCTAGTTTCACCTGAAACTGACCTAATAGTTTCAAGATGGCCCAGTAATCAGTAATCAGGCCTATTGTTCTCTGGCTGCATCTACTTCATCACTGCTAAGTGCCTGATTAGCATGTGATAGGCGTGACCAAGGTGATAATACACTCTGATAGACTTTGGGCAGATTAAATCTCAGACCACCATTTCTGTTCAAAGAGGGGTTCTCTTTCTTCACAAAAATGGCTTCCTTGACGCCCCGTTCAAACCAACTCTTCTCTCTACTAAGAATCTTCACCTCGCTGTCTTCAAATGTGTGGTTTGTAGCTTTTAAATGCAAATGCACAGCGCTCTGTAATCCTGAGTTAGCGTGTCGTCTGTGCTGATAATGTTGAAATGTTACAAATACTCTATAAACTGTAATCTGTAGGTGGATTATCCGAATAAAGTGTAACCTGGATTTTCCCCCCAGTAAAGATGGACCCAGCTAGACACAGAGAGATGGCTGGTAGAGTAGGAAGAGTGGCTGGGAAGAGAGGCACAATTATTGCATGCAGTATCAGGAATTGTTAAGTGTATTTGTTGCTCTGAATCAACACTGCACATATGGCATATAAACATAACTTTCCATAAGGTATTGGCATGCAGTGCTGAGCCATGCTGAATTGGTAACTCTTGCAGTAACTCTTTTTTTATTTTATATTTTCATTTATTCATGCTGTATGTGTGGTTTCCACTGGTGCGGCCACTCAGTTCCATAACAGGGGTAACATCAAGACACTGATTGACTACTGGTCAGATTGCCAGACCAGACCTCACATGACCTGACAAAACATCTCTATAGCGTCCCTTAACAACAGCTCCATGGAAGACAGTCTTTGTAGATGACACAAATGTCACAGTAAATAGTTAGTCCTGTAGGTTCCTGCTCTGTGTCTGCTGTTACTTTAGTCTGAGGCACAGTGCTGTTTGTAGCTTTAGTGGAACTTTGGCTTCATGCAAAACACTGTGTCCAACAGAGCTTCTCAATATGTGTGTGTGTGTGTTTTACCTGTTAAAGGCAGCAACATTGTCAGCCAGTGTGTTTTGCTCATCAGCTCCTGAGCGGTAGTAGTCATACACAGCTTTAGGAAGAACTTTCCTGGCTTCCTTCTCAAAGTCCGACACACACACACGCTGTACTGACATCGCTTTCCACTTGAAAACCAAAACACTGAGGTAGCTCACTGTCTGCCACTCACACAGTGTAGCATGAGCTGTGATAAGCAGAGATGCTGTAATCATTAACCTGCTGGAGGCTTTGTCAGCCCTGAGCCTCTTCTTTTTAATCATGACTTCTGAGGGTGTTTTCGCTCTGCTCAGTTTACACAAGACAAAGACTTGTTATGAAGGCCAGAACAAACCCAGATTATTGTGGGCATCATGGTTACATAGTGACTCTGAACAACCTGAACCTTTATATCCTGTGTTTAGACTGTTACTAGGTTATGAGATAGTGCTGGCTGCCTGTGAACTTTGAATCCTCATGTTAAAGTGTGTGTTGGTAAAATTGTTGATGTATTCATTCAAGGCAGACAACTGTCCACAAAGTGTAAAGTGCTATGTAATGTTTGTGTATTCGTGATGAAGAAGACCATGTCAGAGTCAAAGTTGAGATGCAGCACCAAATGTTGATTATTCCTCGTCATCTCTTTTCTATTAACATCAGAGGTTGTATGTTGTCTTACAGTAGTTCTACATGTTGTAGGTATCACAGTGCAGCTGCTCCTATAGCACCTTTGTCAACCATACTACCCTGTGCGTACATGTACATTTATCAGATTCTATTTTATGTTTACCCTAAATAATGTTTGTCAGTCCAATACTTTGGTCTAGAGCAGTGGTTCCTAACCTGGGGGTCAGGTCCAAGTGGCCCCAAGATAAATATGAGGGTTTTTTTCTGACTTTTGTAACCTTTTTTGATGAAATACAGGGCACTTTCACCTCTTTGGGGCCTCTACAAAACCTACAACTGAAACAATCTGAGAAGGAAAACTAACTGTTCACAACTCATGTCCACACTAAGGCCATAACCTGTGATGAGCAGTGAGAAGAAGACTGATATAGCCTAATATATTAAGGACTACTTTTAATAACGCTTAACAATGAGCTGATATTGCTATGTATTGGTTCTTATGTCACATTGCTTGGGTTTCATGAAAACATTTAATTCTGTTACAGCTGAACCATCACCACTGTGCAATTACTGAGAATATGACAATGTAAAAAATGTAAGGAAAAGTATTTTCAGTGCTCAAAATAATGCACATGATCATGCCCACTTGAATTAGTATAAATACTAAAAGAAACATTAAAAAACTTTCCAAATGTCACAACACTAATCAGGCTACATCAAGACTGGGAGTGATCCTTATAGAAAGTGATTTAAAAAAGAAAAATATTTAAATGTCAGTAACTATGGTCGGATCACCTAGAAATGATAGCATAGTATGCTATACACGCAAGTTACTACCTCATTGTGGTTAGTGTCACTGGTCTGACATAACTAATGTGTAGTCAGCATAACACATGAGGACAGTTGCTACAGTAATCACTATACTACTACTTTGATTACTTTTGTACATTTACATTTGTGTCTTTTTTTACCAGAAATAATTCCTTGACTAATGTTTCACATCTTCTGTTGTTTCATGTCGTACTTTCCACCTCCACACCCTGATAAGTACTTTAAGTGTTTACATTACATACTGTGCTACATGTACATGCTAACATGTTACCGGTCTCTCTTCACAACAAAATAGTAGTTACCTGGATGTAACTCCAGAGTACGTGCGTAGCCCTTTAACTGGCTTCGCTATTGGTTTACCCTCCCGAGGCTCCGCCTCGGCACCTGAGAATAAATCTTTGCACTCACTGCCCAATCAGGGGATAGCGCCTTCCCCTCTTAAGCCCCAGTGTGCATGCACTGCTCGTCTCCCTTTGAAACTCAGTAACAACAACGAGGACCAGCTGGGCTTGTGGTTAGAGGGCTACAGACATACTCCTAGAACTGGAGTTACATCCAGGTAACTACTATTTCATACGTGCTTCGCCCTCTAACAAGCTTCGCTATTTGTTAAAACCTAAGGCGAAGGCTGTAGGAGTGAGATGTGCTCCCAGCTAGGCCTGAAATAACATTAGTTGAAACGACAGCAGTCCAGCGGCTGAGTGCCACCTGTCTGAGGGTCTTGACCGGATTGCAACAACGCCAGCAAAGATGGGTGTTATCAAAAGCACCTCAGTCTTCTCTAGACGAGGTCCCCCCCAGACAGTACACCAAGCACCGAATGAAACACAGAATCGGGGGCACTCAGAAGCTGTCTCACCAGCATGTGAAAGGGCCTCTGCGCAATGTAGCCATTCAGGACGCGCAGGTCCAGTATGTGTTTCATGCCCCCCTAATTTGGTCACCAGGAAATACAATGGGAAGAAGCCTGACTGCACCTCAGAGTGGGGAACTGCCGATATGGCTCCTTTTCGGAGGAGCGCTGCTATTTCCTCCTCCAAGGCCGCATCCCTCGCTTCGGTGAGCTGGTCATGGGCAACGGCAGGGAGAATTTCCTTTTGGGCTAGGTGAGGCACCGCTACTCGCTTAGGTCTGCGGTGCACACTCAGTGAAGAAAAAAACCCACTCAATTGCTGGGTGTTTCGTTTGGAAAGCTGCTCCACTGCAGTGTTGTTTTGGTTGCCATTTTCCTTTGGAGCCGCAAGGATGGTCAGGATAGCACTACGCACTCCCCGGGTGGGTACCGCCCGGGGGGTGCGTAGTGCAGAGCGGCGGCGATTAGCTATCCAGTGAGACATGAATAACCTCTTAGATGGAGTGGGGTGCTCGTGAAGTGGAGGCCGAGGAGGAGCGGGCAGAACACTCCACCTTCCCCTATTTTGCCTCACCTGCTAACATCAAAACCAACTTTTGTGGCAAGAGTGTGTAGTGCTGGAAAAAACACTCTGAGACTAAGGCTGGTGGTGCTGTGTCCGACCGGAGGTAGTGGCACGAACAGGCCTGGCGGAAATGGCTGGGCAGGCCTGGGATGGCTCGTGCTGGTGGTGGCCCTGATGCCGGGCGAGGAGGCCTGTTGTGAAATCCTCGGCAGGAGTCTTGGAGGGCAGCTGGGGAGGCAGTGGGGTCGTCATCCTGTCGGTGGCCGAGTCAAACAGGTTGGGCAGGTTGTTGAGCGGATAGTGGTGGCCTGCTGGCGAGTCGTCGTCATTGAAGAGGGAAGTGCGGTTTTCCTCCCCGCAGACACGACGGCCATCCTCCTCGTCACAGTTGGCCCACCGAGCCGTCGCACCCTCTGCCACTGGTACCAGGCTAGCGTGGAGGAAACTAACACTCGGTGAAGTGCAGCTAACATTTGTGTGACAGGAGACGCAGGAATCGCCCTCAGCCTGATGCCGCCAAACCAGGCAGAGGAAGCAAGACTCATGGGAGACTTGGATGCAGACATGGTGAAAATCTTTCTGTGACGTGGTGGACGACTGGATGGTGAACGAAGAAAAAAATCATTTGGCAAAGAGATGAGAGAGAGAAGCACAATGCAAATTCCACCTATAATTTTAAAATAGTAATATGTAATGGCAGTGGTAATATTGATTTAATAAAGCAATAATAATAGGAATGATAGTCATAGGAATAATAATGACAATAATAGTAACAAAGCTAATAACAACTGTAGTAGCAGTTGGCAAGCAGGAAAGCGAGGGCAGGGGGTGGCCCACAACCAAAGATCCAGTCTCTGCAGCTCCGGAGGTAGAAATACCTGCTGAAAGCAACAGAAGGAGAGAGGAGAGAGACTCAGGACTCACCCAAGCCAACCTTAACTATCAGAATCAGAATCAGAAATACTTTATTGATCCCCGTAGGGAAACTCTTTGTTACAGTAGCTCGCCTTTACGTCAGTGCACACAGGAGAAAGTACTAGAAAACGATATGATGACGACATGAGAAAAAAAATAAATAAACACTATAAACAGGTCAAAAATAAATTAAGTATCATGTCGGTATAAGTATAAGATAAACTAAGTGTCGAGTACCAAGTGGGTTTACTGGTTGATGGTGAAGTACAGTATAAAATACAATGTCACTAATTATGTAATAAATAATAGTAATAAGCGGAGGTGCATGTACTGTCGAGAGTAATTGAGGTATATAGTATCCGTAGAAATAAATAAGAAAAACTAACAAGGGAAAACTAATATTGCACTTGAGTAGTAAACAGAATATTGCACAATTATTATTAATTATGGCGGAGATGTAATGCTCAATGTCCAGTTTAGTGACCTAGGGTCAAACAGACTAATCCTTAGAGGGAGAAGTTAAAGAGTTTGATGGCCACAGGCAGGAATGACTTCCTGTGGCGCTCTGTGGTGCTCTTTGGTGGGATGAGTCTTCCGCTGAAGGTGCTCCTTTGTTTGACCAGCATGTCATGGAGCGGGTGGGAGACACTGTCCAAGATGGCGTGTAGTTTGGCCAGCATCCTCCTCTCTGACACCACCGCCAGAGAGTCCAGCTCCACCCCCACAATGTCACTGGCCTTGCGGATCAGTTTATTGAGTCTGTTGGCGTCCGCTACCTTCAACCTGCTGCCCCAGCATGCAACAGCATACAGGATAGCACTGGCCACCACAGACTCATAGAACATCTTCAGCATTGTCCGGCAGATGTTGAAGGACCTCAGCCTCCTCAGAAAATAGAGGCGGCTCTGGCCCTTCCTATAAACAGCCTGAGTGTTCTTGGTCCAGTCCAGTTTGTTATCTAAGTATACTCCCAGGTACTTGTAGTCCTCCACAATGTCCACACTGACCCCTGGATGGAAACCGGGGTCACTGGTGCCTTGGCCTCCGTAGATCCACAATCAGCTCCTTTGACTTTGTCGCATTGAGCTGCAGATGGTTCTGCTCGCACCATGAAACAAAGTTACCCACCACAGCCCTGTACTCCGTCTCATCACCACCGCTGATACATCCCACCACAGCAGAGTCATCAGAAAACTTCTGAAGGTGGCAGGACTCTGTGTGGTGGCTGAAGTCCGTGGTGTAGATGGTGAAGAGGAAGGAGAGAGGACAGTCCCTGAGGGGCCCCAGTGTTGCTGACCACGCTGTCTGACACACAGTGCTGCAGGCGCACATGCTGTGGTCTGCCAGTCAGGTAGTCCACAATCCAGGACACAAGGGGCGTCCACCTGCATCGCTGCCAGCTTCTCCCAGCAGGGCAGGCCGGATGGTGTTGAAAGCACTGGAGAAGTCAAAAACATGATCCTCACCGTGCTTGCCGGCCTGTCCAGGTGGGTGTGGATGTGGTTAAGCAGGTAGATGATGGCGTCCTCAACTCCCAGCCGGGGCTGGTAGGCGAACTGAAGGGGGTCCAGGAGGGGTCTGACGATGGGCCGCAGCTGTTCCAGCACTAGTCTCTCCAGGGTCTTCATTATGTGGGAGGTCAGTGCCACCGGTCTGTAGTCCTTGGAGCCACTGGGACGTGGCGTCTTGCACAGGAGCGAGGCAAGATGTCTTCCACAGAATGGGGACCCTTTGAAGACTCAGGCTCAGGTTGAAGACGTGTTGAAGGACTCCACAAAGCTGGGGGCACAGGCTTTTAGCACCCCGGGCTAACGCCATCGGGCCTGCAGCCTTGTTTGAGTGGAGCCTCATCAGCTGTCCTCTCACCTGGTCAGCAGTCAGGCACACAGCAGAAGTTACAGGTGGGGAGGGAGTCGTCGGTCTGGAGAGGGCCGTTAGCCTGATGGGGAGGGGGGAGCAGAGTACTCAGAGGAGATTGAGGGCCGACAGCAGCTGAGTTAGAGGGGGGATGACCAGGAGCTGGTGTGTCGAATCTGTTAAAGAACAGATTCAGTTCGTTGGCCCTGTCCAAGCTGCCTTCATCTCCTCTGTTGCCAGTCGGTCTGAAGCCAGTGATGGTCTTCATGCCGCTCCAGACCTCTCTCATATTGTTCTGCTGGAGTTTCCGCTCCAGCCTCCTGTACTTCTCTTTGGCCTCCCTGATTTTCACCTTCAGGTCGGCCTGGATTGCCCTCACCTCCTCCCTATTACCATCAGTAAAGGCCCTCCTCTTGGCATTCAGAATGTCCTTGATGTCCTTTGTTACCCACGGTTTGTTATTTGGATAACAATGGACCATCTTGGTTGGGACATTGCAGTCCACACAGAAGTTAATGTAGCCAGTGATGCACTCAGTGAGCCCGTCAATGTCCTCTCCATGAGGCTCACAGAGTGCATCCCAGTTTGTCACCTCAAACCATTCCTGCAGTGTCTCATAGGCCTCCCCTGACCACCTCCTCACTGTCCTTGTGGTCGCAGGCTGCCTTTTAACTAGAGGCACATAGCAGGGTTTAAGGTGAACCAGGTTGTGTTCTGACCTACCCAGAGGGGGGAGGGGAGAAGAGCTGTATGCATTCTTAACGTTAGCATACAGCAGGTCCAGTGTCCTCTCCTCTCTAGTAGGACAGCTCACATACTGGGTGAAATTAGTCAGTGTTGTTGAAACACTGACATGGTTGAAATCACCGAGATTAAAATGAGTGCACTCGGGTGTTGAGTCTGGAGATGTGCTATGGCGGTGTGAATGGCGTTGCACGCCGATGCCGGGTTAGCAGAGGGGGATGTAAACAGCCACAACAATGGCATGTGAAAATTCACGTGGCAGATAATATGGCGAGTCCCACAGCTAACAGTTCAATGTCCGGGCTACAGATACTCTGCTTGATGGTAATGTGACCAGGGTTACACCATCTGTTGTTAACTAGAACAGCAAGCCCACCGCCTTTCCGCTTACTGCTCCCGGTGTGATCCCTGTCGGCCCGAACAGTCTGAAAGCCGTCGATGGAAACGTTATGGTCCGGGATATCCTGGTGTAGCCATGTCTCTGAGAAGCACATCAAACTACACTCACGGAACTCCGTCTGACTCCGGGCTAATGCCGTTAGCTCGTCCATTTTATTCGCCAGCGATCTCACGTTGCCCATGACGAGAGAAGGCAGACACGGCTTAAATCTCTTATTCTTAAGTCTCTTTTGTCTGCACCCCTCTCTCTTCCCTCGCCGCTTCGTTCCACCTCTGCATCCTCGGTGTGTTCTCCTCCAGATCTCCGTGGGGACATCAGTTGTCCTGGGCGCCATATAAGCTTTATCAAAGAGGAAAGTCTAAAGTCTTCTCTGATGATGGTGTCTGCCTCCCGCACCCAAACTGGGATCTGATTCCACCAGAGACTCATAACTGAGTCATTCTACTTTTGGTGACTCTAGGAACCACAAGTAAGCTTGCATTCTGGGAGCGCAGTTTTCTAGTGGGGTAATAAGGTATTATGGGCGCTTTAAGATATGATGATGCCTGACCATTAAGAGCTTTGTAGGTGAGAAGGATTTTAAATTCTATTCTGGATTTTACAGGGAGCCAGTGCAGAGAAGCTAATATTGGAGAAATATGATCTCTTTTCCTAGTTCTTGTCAGTACACGTGCCGCAGCATTCTGGATCAACTGGAGAGTCTTAAGGGACTTATTCAGGCAGCCCGATAATAAGGAATTGCAATAGTCCAGCCTAGAAGTAACAAATGCATGGACTAGTTTTTCGGCATCATTTTGAGACAGGATGTGCCTGATTTTTGCAATGTTATGTAGGTAAAAGAAGGCAGTCCTTGAAGTTTGTTTCATGTGGGAGTTAAAGGATAAATCCTGATCAAAGATAACTCCTAGGTTCCTTGCGGTGGTGCTGGAGGCCAGGGCAATGCCATCTAGAGCACTATATCTTTAGATAATGTGTCTCGGAGGTGTTTGGGGCCAAGTACAATAACTTCAGTTTTGTCAGAGTTTAACATCAGAAAATTGCAAGTCATCCTGGTTTTTATGTCCATAAGGCATGCTTGAAGTTTAGCTAACTGGTTAGTTTCATCTGGCTTGATCGATAGATATAATTGGGTATCATCCACATAACAATGAAAGTTTATGTTGTGTTTCCTAATAATATTGCCTAAAGGAAGCATATATACACAGAGTATGTTTACGGTATAACGAAAATGCATAAATAATAAGCTAACATAATGTGACACAGAGATATAAATAGCATTTACCTGACAAGCGTCTGGGAAACCTGTAATCTTGGTTGCTGATGTTGCCTGGTTGCATTTCTCCCCAATTTCAGAGTAGATTCCTGCTCAAACATGTGCGGTGGTGAAGTTCTTGGTTTAGAAGTGGTGATATTCATGGTAAAAGTGCAGCTAAACTCCGTTACAGTGATTCCCTGGTGGCAAAAACACAGGTTGAGCAAATGCAGAAGTTGGTGGGCGGTGCCTGCTCAGGCCTGTGGGAACTGACCAATCAGAGCAGACTGTGTTTCACAGGAGCGTGGCCTTAAAGAGACAGGTACTAGAATGGACTGTTTCAGACAGAGGGTGAACAGAGGTCCTGCAGCAATGGTCAGTATGAGAAAAATAATGTTTATTTTTGTACCATTAAAGCATGTAAACCTTTTCTTGTAGGCCCCTGAAATAAAAGTATGAACCTGAAAATCTGCATAATGTGTTACTTTTAAGGCCCTCCCTCTAACCCAACCTCTCCCTGACATGTAAATCAATTGAGTTTTATGCTTGTACATGGATTTTCTGGTGTGCATCCAGTTTATGTCATGAAGTCGATCTTCAGATTCTCATTGTTAAATAAAACACTCTACTCTTCTGAGTTCCATGTTTATTTATTTGGCATCCAACAAAATCCAATAAAAGCTTTAAGAATTAACATTTTGCACCATCACCAAAAACATAATTTCTCCCACTAAAAATGTAAAACTAGAAGGTAAATATTAATAAAACGCAAGCATTAGGGCTGGGGAGTGAATACGTATGAGGCAAGCAACAGCTTCTGACAGGCAAGTCAACAAAAGCAGAAATCTACTCCTACAGTTCTATCTAAAGGAGGCCTTAAGATAGTTACAAAGCACAACACAGACTAAAGATGCACACTGAAGAAAAGAATCAGACTCCCTCATTTAATGACTTTACATGTCCGTTCTAAGCTCGCAAATGAGCCATCCAAAACTATTTCACACGACAGGACGTTTTAGTTTTATCCACGAAAGCACAGAGAACCTTCCTGAGAAAACAACTCCAGTTAATCTGTTATTCTGGGAAATCTAACACTTCAGAGACGTGTCAAAGTCTTTACGGTTTATCAAAGCACAGTTTGATTATTGTTTTCCACTTTAATTTCATTTCAGGTGGGTGTCCATGCAGCCTTAAGAATCCTGTTGAACCTTCGTTCTCATCATTCCTGCTCAATCGTGTATCAGAATCACAATACCATTGAGGAAAAGATTAGAGAAAGACAAGTGCGGCCATATAAATGCCCCATCCATCTGAGCTGCAGCCCCGGTGAAGTCCCACCCACAGCGTGTCAGCTGTGTGCTTCAAAGGGAAACACTTCCACTGCTTCATCCTGCCCTCAGGTGGAGTTTGATTGGCTCAATGTTTGATGTTTATGGGTACAACTTGATAGTGAGCTATGCAGGTGAGGGGGGAAGGTATTTCCAAGTCGAGGGTGAGGAGGCCTTTGCTCTCCTTCCCCCCTCCCCCATTCGGCACTGCTTTGCCTGGTCAAACCCCAGAAAGGAAGGCGGGGCCGCAGTCCCACTAAGCGTTGTGTTAGCCCGATCGCCGATGGTTGGGGGAGTGTGGTTGCAGCGGTGCTACGAGGACGCTGCCCCAGTTTGGGTGCCCAGGAGTTTGGGAGGGCGGACTAAGCATCCGCTTCCCATTTCCTCCCCCCAGTGTGGCCCGGAGCTGCTGTTCCGACACCCCAGACCCACTGGACTCTGGTGGATCACCAAGCCTTCGTTGGACCAAAGACATGAAGCAGCATAGCATTCACACCCAGGCAGTCCAGCCCTCATACAGCTGGGCCAGGTTGTCCATGTTGGTGGCCTCCTTGATGACAAAGTCCACCTGCAGTGAAACAGCAGGACATTAGTTCAGTAAACAGGTCTTACAACCTGCGTCTTAATCAAAGACTATATAAAAGAAGTTGACATAGCCACCGTGACATCACCCATTGGTTTGTAGACTACCATTTTGGAGCCTTGAGTTTGGCATTTTGGGCGTTACCATCTTGATTTTTTGGAGCCAGAAGTGACCATATTTGGAAGACAGGATGGAGCTAGCTAGCTTGGTTAGCAAGGTGCATCTGTAATTCACGTTAACCGCAATATTAATTGGAATGCTAATTTTGGCTAGTGAAAAAACAGGCTTAAAACAAAATATACTTCTCGGAAAAAATGAACAGCTGACTCCTTGTGTCTTATAGTACAACCGAACGCTTATGTTTTATGGGTTTATGTGCTCTCTGCAAGCTGGTGTTTGGCCAAAGATCTTTTGTGAGCAAAGATCCTCCACTCTGTGACATCACCGCATACTTGCGAGTTGACTGTTTGTCTAGTTCCAACAACTCCAACAGAGTGACACGTCTTTTCTCTAGCCGATTGCGTCACTTCAGTTTCAGAAGTCACATTCTTCCAGTTAGACTTTTATTCAAATCACTGAACCTATTTGGATCAAATAGCTCATAAAAAATAAGGTGTCAGAGAGTAGGCTACAGCTGTTAATTCAATGTGTCAGATACATATTTAATCAACATTTAGACCCCATTTACACTCATGGCAAGCGTCTCATATCCAGGTAAAATCCAGCCCTCTACCATCATAACATGGGAACATCTTGGGTATTGAGGAGCTGCACTATTTATTCATGGGCAAACTGTAACCTACGCTGTACATTTACTACCACTAGACAACTTCACTGTTAGCATTTCCATCTGCTCCAAACACCGACACATGTATGCTCTGAGTGCAGTCACTGTCACTTTCTCGCTCGCTCACCCACACACACACTCACTACGCACTGCCCTGTTCCTTTAAGGAGCCACGCTACTCGTATAACAAATAGGGAGGAAAAGTAAAGAGATGGGGTGAGAAGGTGAGGATGGGCTCAAATGTGCTGTTGTTGCCCCCCCCCAACAATGTCATTATCTATCCCGATGTTTCACTGTGGACATCGTCACATGCCAATTTTGTAGACATCATCCAACCCTAACACTTAGCCACATACAGTGGTGTGAAAAAGTGTTTGCCCCCTTCCTGATTTCTTATTTTTTTGCATGTTTGTCACACTTAAATGTTTCAGATCATCAAACAAATTTAAATATTAGTCAAAGATAACACAAGTAAACACAAAATGCAGTTTTTAAATGAAGGTTGTTATTATTATTAAGGGAAAACAAAATCCAAACCTACGTGGCCCTGTGTGAAAAAGTGATTGCACCCTAAACCTTATAACTGGTTGGGCCATGCTTTGCAGAAACAACTGCAATCACGCGTTTGCGAAAACTTGCAATGAGTCTTTTACAGCGCTGTGGAGGAATTTTGGCCCACTTATCTTTGCAGAATTGTTGTAATTCAGCCACATTGGAGGGTTTTCGAGGTTATTATGCAACAGATGTTGAATAAACATTCGCAAACAGTTTGCTCAACTTATCTCCACTAGGCCACTCCAATGTCTTCATTTTGTTCTTCTTCAGCCATTCAGAGACCCCACAACAACATCCAAAGAACTGCAGGCCTCACTTGCCTCAGTTAAGGTCAGTGTTCATGACTCCACCATAAGAAAGAGACTGGGCAAAAATGGCCTGCATGGCAGAGTTCCAAGAATTAAACTACTGCTGATCAAAAAGAACATTAAGGCTTGTCTCATTTTTGCCAGAAAACATCTTGATGATCCCCAAGACTTTTGGGAAAATACTCTGTGGACTGACGAGACAAAAGTTGAACTTTTTGGAAGGTGTGTGTCCCATTACACCTGACGTAAAAGTAACACCGCATTTCAGAAAAAGAACATCATACCAACAGTAAAATATGGTGGTGGTAGTGTGATGGTCTGGGGGTGTTTTGCTGCTTCAGGACATGGAAGACTTGCTGTGATAAATGGAACCATGAATTCTGCTGTCTACCAAAAACTCCTGAAGGAGAATGTCCGGCCATCTGTTCGTGACCTCAAGCTGAAGCGAACTTGGGTTCTGCAACAGGACAATAATCCAAAACACACCAGCAAGTCCACCTCTGAATGGCTGAAGAAGAACAAAATGAAGACTTTGGAGTGGCCTAGTCAAAGTCCTAACCTGAATCCTATTAAGATGCTGTGGCATGACCTTAAAAAGGCAGTTCATCCTCGAAAACCCTCCAATGTGGCTGAATTACAACAATTCTGCAAAGATGAGTGGGCCAAAATTCCTCCACAGCGCTGTAAAAGACTCATTGCAAGTTATCGCAAACACTTGATTGCAGTTGTTGCAGCTAAGGGTGGCCCAACCAGTTATTAGGTTTAGGGGGCAATCACTTTTTCCACACATGGCCATGTAGGTTTGGATTTTGCTTTCCCTTAATAATAACAACCTTCATTTAAAAACTGCATTTTGTGTTTACTTGTGTTATCTTTGACTAATATTTAAATTTGTTTGATGATCTGAAACATTTAAGTGTGACAAACATGCAAAAAAATAAGAAATCAGGAAGGGGGCAAACACTTTTTCACACCACTATATATGCATATATCTGTTGGCCAGATCACATTTCTCATTACAATCTGTCTTTGTTTTTTATCGGCTACATACAAATCTGTTTAGCTTGTGTTAACTATCCATAAGCTAACACAAACACATGAATAATTTCTATTTATGTACTACGAGTGAGACAAGTTTTATCATCTTCACAGGCTCTAACTCACTCCCTCACCCAGCATTGATATCAATGCTGTCACCCACACAGACCATTCAGTGGTAAAACTGATCAGGGATCAGATAAACGCTACAGCAGCTTGGTGCGACTTGTATTTGATCGTATGTGTAGAAATTTCCGAAGTAATTTTTCCTTGTTGCTTTAAAGAGACAGAGAACAATGGCTAAATTTCAGTATTGATTAGTGTAACTTTAGCTGCTGTTATCAGAAGGACAGAGGAGACAGACCATGGATGTATTTCTGTACCAAAAAGCATTCTCTGCCTGTCTGAAAACAGCGCTATTAATATCGTTAATTTCACGCTATCGATACAAACTGCCCCTCAAATTAACACTGAAACTCCAGAGATTACAATGATGATTTAACTGTATGACCAAAACTCACTGCATAGCCGTCGAAGAAATACAAAATCAAACTTACGTTCGTACATTTACAACTACGAATTGTGTCTTACCTTTGCTGTTTTAGTAATCAAAAGTTGTGTCTGATAGCCTAAATCCAAAAGTAATAACTTCTCCAATGCGCCATCTTGAATCCATTTCAGCCGGTTTATATACATTTGCATTACGTGGGGAAGGATTAAGGATATGGCGTACCTCAGCCTTACATGCGATTACACAGTCTATGTCTCCATCTGGTGACTGAATCGAGTACTGACATCAATCAAACTAATTTCATCTCGTTTGTCTGGCTGAGAGGAATCCATAGATATGTCACACTCGACTCTTGGCCTTTCCATTGTGCCAATCTGCCTGTATAGCATGGAGCGCTTCAGTCATATATGAATATTGATCAATATTCATTGTGTTTACTATATTTTAATGTTTTTGGGACATTTATGTTATTTGTAACATGGTATATGGAAATAGTGTTTTTGTAGTCCCAGTAAACAATTAATAAGTAAACAGTAAACATGGCCAAAACATGGAGACCGCCTGAGTATATCTTTATAAATTGCATCATAAATGTTGTATTTTAGTGTATTTCATCACATTTACATTTGTAGTCAAGCAATAGGAGAATACTTCCAGCATTATTAGCCATTGGACCATTGTTATGATGGTTATATTGAAATTTAGGTTTTATAATAGGCGAGGATGAAAATCTTTTTTCTTTATTGCATCTCCATTTGCTCTGGAATGGTGATAGAAATAGGTTTACTTGGAGAGATTAATACATTTACACCTTTTCAACATCTGGCTAGAATGCATATCAAACCACCTGGATATTGGATGCATTTACACTTAGCTTTTTTGAAATCGGATAGCTATCCAATTTGCCCAGTATAAATACTAAGTATAAATGGGGTCTTCTATAAGTAGGCCTATTGGATCGGACCGAGTATCGGCAGACATCCAATACTAAAGGACTCGGATGGATCTCTGGGCCAAAAAAGCTTGAACGGGGTACGTTCCCAGTTTTAATTTTTAAATGGGCACTTCAGATGATTCAATTTGTTTAAAATCTCACTGCTGCTCTTTTGACCTGTTGTTACGGTGTGTCTAGTGATGTGCCGTGACTCCTAATCTCAGCAATAAAGTTGATGAAAAAAATGTTATAGCCAATAGAAATCCTGGCCCAAACTATGAAAATGAGATTCAGGTTTAAAAAAAAGTAGGGGAATTTTTCTTTACTGACATCACACACACTCTTGAAATCAGAGAGGTAATCTTCACTCACAAGTTAAGGAAAACATGTTCAAGCTACAATGGGTAACTTTGCACAGCAGCAGTCTCTGATGGTGCCAAGAAGCTTCTGGTGAGGTGAAAACTAAGGCCACCACAGAAGAAGAGTGTTCTGAATAGGGATGTTAATGATTAACCCCTTCAGGGTTTGCACCCTAATACACCGTCACAAACTCAATAGGGTTCTACACCTTCCGGGTTTGAACCCTAATAAACCAGAACAAACTCAACAGGCAGGGCTCCAGGGCGCAAGCATTGTGTTAGCACATGCAACTAAAAATCTGTCAAGTGCGACTAGTGTGACCAAACATTTTCATTGGTCACACTAGTGCGCCTGAAATTAAGCAGGTCTGATAAAATAAAACGTTGCCATATGCGACAATCTCCCCTCGCTCTTCCCCTCCTGTGTAGTCTACTGACAATCTCACATGCTCTGAAAAAGAAACACACAGAGTCTCCTGTTTAGTGTAGGCCTACTTATGCTGTTGTTTTCGATAGGCGACGTCATTAACAACAAGCCTCCACCATATGCGGCTCACCTGCTGTTGTGAAAACAGAATCGTGGGTGAAAAAATCCAAAATGCGAATTGTTTTTTGGACGACTTCATAAAACATACTGCTGACGAAGAAAGTCAACAGAGCAGAAAGATAGAGGGAGAGAGAAAGAGGTAGGGCAAGCTGGTGTTTGTGCAGTAAGAGACAGAGGTGTATGTGTAGTATGAGTCAACAATAAAATAAGGTGGAAAATTAAGTAGAATTAAAATGGTGAAATAAGAAATAACCTACTAGAAATAGGGTAATGTATTAATGTATTCTCTCAAATATTAGCCTATAGCCTATATAATATCCCCCCAAAAAGGTAAGGCTTAAAATGTATTATTGGGTGCAACTAAAATTATGTGCTGGTTCACCTAAATGAAAATGTTAGGCGCACCAGTGCCACCAATGTAAAAAGTTAGTCTGCAGCCCTGATAGGGTTCTACCCCTTCCAGGTTTGAACCCTAATGAGAGTAAAAAAAATAAGGGTTACAAAAAAATATGAAGGCATAACATTTCAAAGATAAAAAATATATAAAAATATGTAATATACAGTAAGTACTAAAATGCTGAGTGCATATTTTCAGTATAGGAAAAATATCCCATCAGTCTAAAATAAAAAATATATTTGTAATGGTTGTATTCAAACATTAAAAACTGATCAGGCTTAAATCTGCATTGTGTCTTGAGTGTTACCTGCTCTGTGACGCTCATCCTCCTGTTGGGATCAATGTCTCTGCCCTCCAGCTTGGCTTTCACTCTCTTCCACACACCGACCGCGTACGAGTTCCTCTCCTGGACAGCTGCAACACAGTAAGATGCATGTTCAGAGCAGTGCAGTGAGGATTTCACCACAATCAGTATTATGTGTAATTAATTAATTAATTAATTAAAGTCTGAAATCCAGGTTCAAATAGATCACACCCAAATTACAGGCAAAGGCATAAGTCCACCAAACCCTTGCTCCACCACAACCATCTGTAACCCTACCTTTCTGCTTAGGAGTCTGGGCTAAGCCACTAAGAAATGATGGATCTGTTTGAGAACAATTTAACTTATTACCTGTGTTTGCCTGGCAGAAAATGTAAAATCCAGCTGCCACTTTACATTTACTTTTATAAAAGGTCATGTGATGCTTAAACTCACGCTTGGGTGTTGCTTTAAGTCACACTTGGGTATATCCTGAGGTTGATACACATGTAAAATGTATTGCTTTGTAGTGTTTGTTACTTTAGATGAATTGTACTGCATGTAGCAGGAGAGGTGAATAATAGCATTGCCAACCACAGACCAGCGAGCAGTCATGAAGAGTGAGGAACAGTACCTCGTCCTGTTTTGGGGTCTCGTATGGCCCTCTTGGGGCTGGGGTTGAGGCCTTTGCTGTTCATCAGCAGAGTGCTGGGTGGGGTGTCAGTGGGGGTTCCCAGGTTACGTGGCAGAGCCTTGCGTGCATTCTGGGACATTGAGTCTGGCTGGGTCTTCACCCCACTGCATCTAACAGCTGAAGTCAAACCACATATGACATAGTTTAAGAGACAACAGTTAACAAACACACTTTGATTAGTATTAGATAGATGAAATGCATCTCATCTATCTATATTTTATGTATGCCCTGTACACTTGAAGGGTGGCTGTAAAAAGTGTCGGCTTAAGTTCAGTCAGTAAAGCCACTCTTCGACCCAAATTGTTCCAGAAACTATGGAGCCAAAGGAACTCACCTAGGAACTGAATTAGGAACTGAGAGACCCTTTTGCGCATTCATCTTTGTGTTTCCACCACATGAATCATGTAAAGGAGACATGCAAAAGGTGGAAAAGACGACTGAGAAGTTCAGAGCACCTGTGTCTACAGTAGATGACCTGCTGTGTTTGATGGTTATTTCTTTATCTAAAATGTAACCACCATGAAAGTCATTAAGTTTTATGTCTCATTCACTCGCTTCGTTCTCTATATTGCCATTTTTTATTTTTTTTTTTCAAATCGCCCCTCATCCCAATACAGCACCAAGTGCTGCTTACTTTGTGAATGAAGCTGTACACAAGTTGTAGTAGCAAAAAAGTTTGTGTTTGACCAATGAATGACGTGCAGCACTTCAAACGTCACCGTGAGAGTTCCTTGACCATCAGAAAGTACCTAGTATTTACTCCCTGGCTCCTGTGGTTTTCACAGGGGATTAACATGTGAATATAGAACTGTCAAACACTCCTACAATATAAAACACTGATGTTTCTATGGATGTTTTGATACTTCTTCCTACTGTGAAAACTGCTCACCACTGGAATCCTTTGTAACTGAAGACAGCTGCAGTTCTAAGCCAAGAAGGAAGCTTACACTTTTATAGCCACCTTTCAAGACTACAAAGGTGAGTGAAATTGTGTATATTGCTGTAAATCCGTACCTGCTGCAAAGCTCGTCTGTGCTGTAGAAACAGGACTGGCACATTCACTGTCTCTGTCTGTCACCAGCGGGGAGGCAAAGCCCACCAGACCATTATACACACTGTAGTGATGCACACACAGAATATTAATACAGGATTTATACAGGGAAATGAAATGTATATATGAGAATATACGTGTATGTGAGTACCTCTGGCTCTGGGAGTGCAGTTCCTTCAGGGTAGCAGAAATCTCCTCCAGCAGTTCAAGCTGCTCATGGTTGCGAGGCTGCCCACTGGCCTGGACCACAGAGAATAAGACCAGCTGGATGTTGTCCTGCCATGCTTTGTACTCCAACAGGAAGTGACGCACGCTGCCCTCATATGCCACCTCTTCACCATCTGCCAATGCTGCCTCCTCATCCTGAATGACAGAAGTGACACAGAGGATTCAGACTCATTGGTCAAGATGGAACTTAACTGCATAAAAAAGAAGGAATGTACTGTAACACACAGCTATCTGAGACAGACAAAGTATTCAGACCCTTCACATTTTGCACACTTTGTTGTGTTAAAGACTTAATTTAAAATGGATTTAACTTACATGTTTGCACTTTTCTAATAACCATAATGACAATGAAAAAAAACAAACAATTTGACATGTTTTGCAAATATATTAAAAATCATGTACCTTAGCCATGGCTCTCAGCAGGTGCTTGACGTCGGCCAGTTGGCGGTTGTGGTTGGACAGAATGGTTTTAACGGAGTCGACCAGAAGCTGCAGTGTCTCTCCACACGACTCCAGCTGCTGCTCCCGCTCCTCTTGAGTCCTCCGTTCAATGCTCAGCTCCTCCTCCAGCTGCCTCTGGGCACAGCTCAGCCAATCAGGACTGCCTATGGGCAGGTCCAGCACTGGACTCTGTAGTGATCCACAAAGAGCATAAAGGTGGAGTTTGGTGGCGGTAATGCCATAATTTTAGGAGTTACAGTAGGTAGCAAAGCATGAAGTACTAACATTTCTGGATCAGAGACAAAGCACTTTTATGAATAATTTAATGAATCATCTAATTAAAACTAAAATGTCATTCTATAGATGTGTTACAAAACTTCTAAGTCCTCATATTTTAGACAGGAATATAGACTGAGAGGTCAGAGGTCAAACCCACCAGTCTGTGCAGTAGTTGGAGCTCCAGTTGAGACACTGTGCTGCTATACTGGGCAGCATAGGAACAGGTTTGCTGACAGCGCTTCAGCAGCTCAAACAGTGCTGCATCCATGTTGAGGGCCTCGGGGGATCGGGTTCGAAGGCCTTCAAAATTCAGGATGGTAGAGCACAAGAAGGTGACCTGGAAAAAGACAGCAAGGAAACTTGGCATTTGGCATTTCAACATTGGTCATCTATCAAGTGCTGTGGCTGGTGAGAAAGAGTCCGGTCACCTAAGTTTTACAAATGGGCCTCTGATCATGATCAAGGTGATCAATGGTGTTACCTGGCTGGTGCGCTGGTTCTCTCTGGCCACCATGGCACGTCTCTCCCTGATGGTCATTTCAAACTCCTGCAGGACGGGGGCCAGTGCTGGGTTGGCTCCACCAGCCCACTTCAGACGCTGCTCGATGCTAGCCTCCAGCGACGCCAGCTTCTCCTGAGGACACCAGCAGTCAAACAACAAGGGATATGGAGTTCTGTTCTCTGAATATTTTTTTCAGTCAAATCACTACTACTTTTAAGACTAAATAAATAAATTTAAAAAAGGATTGCTTTTTCCCCACATCAAAATTTTGGTGTGGCTTCCAATAGTTAACTGAACAAATAAAATGTGAAAAATCCAAACATTTAAAAACATTTAGGATACTTTCTTTTATCGGTTTTAACATTTTCTGAGAGTGGACTCATGATCTCCGTGTTTCATCCTGGCTACGACCCTGGTCCCGGCAAAGAACCCTGCACAACATCATTCAAACTGTCTGCAGTAAGTGATGCACGGATTGGCTCTGACGTCATTCAAACCGCATAAATCATCCGCCTGCCACCCAAACGAATGAATTATTTTCCCTGATTTAGAGTAATTTCACTCCACCTCTACCAGCCCCTGTATATTGCCTTTTAAATTATATTGAGCAGCGCAAGCTTTCCAGGTGATTTCTTTGCGTGTGTGTTTTTGATGTATGAGTGTCGTCTTTAACGATTTACTTTAATGATTAGAGACGCTGCTGTCAGTAATTTTAAACATTTCCATGTGCGCAGTAATGTCACAGCAAATATCGTGGGACAGTTATAAACTTGACAGGACAGGAGAAACTCGACAGAGGAAACAGAATTAAACTTTTAGCTTCTGAAATAAATGTTTTTAGAACGCTCTCATGGAGCTCAGGATTTATTAGGATGATGGCTGCTTTACTCCAATTTCATTGTATGAATCTGGACTGTGGTGTGGGACCTTTTGGATGTGCAGAAGAACGCAGAACATTAATTAACATTAGATCCTGACCGATCCTGCCGGCGTGTCGGGAGATTTAAATAATAGGCTGCTGTGCCTCGTGTGTAAATGCGCACAGTGTCTCCCCGTTAAGAGAGACACCATATTTCAACCACCCATCCACTATTAATCATAATGTTCATTTTTATGACCCGGCCCGCCCGAGCCCATGATGTAGCCCAAGATCAAACTTTCTCCTTTAAATTGTCTTAAAAAAATAATAATAATCCTCATGCATATGCACAAGACAAAGAAAATGGGGACCCACTCATAGCTCCACAGCTCCATAGTGCTGCTAGAGATCAAAGGGAACCTTTAAGCCCTCAGCATCGGCTCAGTTAGCTCTCTGTAGCATTTGGGGTTGCTGAGGCCAAAAGTGTACAGTGGAGCTTTAAATGGTCTATGTAGAATTTTAGCTGCAGTGCTAACTTACATTGTTCACCAATGTAAGTAACTATTTAATTTGATACAATAACAACAAAATGCCCAAATAAAGCACATGATCAAAAATGGCATTTTCCTGAACTGTCCAGAAACTCCAGTATAGTACCATCTGAGTGAGGACATTTGATTGATAGTGAGCTGCTGTAACAAAAGAGTTTCCCTTCGGGGATCAATAAAGTATTTCTGATTCTGATTGATGGATTAGTTACTGTGGAATAAACACAAGATGGAAAGAAATTACCACCACTGAAATAGCACAATAAAATAGGAGAATTTCAGTGGACTCTTAAACATCAGATCTCTGTCATCTAAAGTTGTACTAGTGAACGATTTAATATCAGATCATCATATTGACTTATTTTGTCTTACTGAAACCTGGCTGGGTCATGAAGAACATGTTAGCTGAAATGAATCCACTCCACCCAGTCATATTAATGCTCACATTCCTTATTCAGAATTTTTATCTGAATTCTAAGAGTTTTTATTAAGTTTAGTCCTTAAAACAGATAAGGTAATTATTGCAGGTGATTTTAATATTCATGT
The DNA here is from genome assembly GCA_027580175.1 of Siniperca scherzeri. NCBI lineage: Eukaryota > Metazoa > Chordata > Actinopteri > Centrarchiformes > Sinipercidae > Siniperca > Siniperca scherzeri. The sequence continues at coordinate 25,735,655 of CM050840.1, forward strand.
GGACGTTGAAAATAATAGCTTATAGAGATAGTTTATCTCATTAGATTCGATTGGCATCTGTCAGAGTGTACATAAACCCACACACTGTTTTAACCACACCCTCGACCTTGTTCTGGTATATGGCACTGAAATTGAACATTTAATAGTCTTTCCAGAGAATCCTTCTTTATGGGACCATTATTTAATAACTTTTGAACTCCTATTACTGGACTAAACGCTATTAGACAAATACTCCTACACTAGATGTCTATGTGATAGTGCTGTAGCTAAATTTAAGGAAATGATTCCATCAGCATTTAATTCAATGCCATGTTTCAATACAACAGAGGACTCCTATGCTAATTTCAGTCCCTCAAAAATTGATCATCTTGTTTATAGTGCTGCAGGCTTACTGCGAACGACACTTGACTCTATTGCCCCTCTAAAAAAGAAGATAATAAATCGCGAAAACTTGAAAGGAAAAGGCGTTCCACCAATCTGGAAGAATGTCGTTTAATCTAGCAAGATAAGTCTTAAATCGTATAGGAAAGCCCTTCGTAATGCCAGAGCAGCTTACTACTCATCATTAACAGAGGAAAATAAGAACAACCCCAGGTTTCTTTTCAGCACTGTAGCCAGGCTGACAGAGAGAGACAGCTCTATTGAGCCATGTATTCCTATAGCCCTCAGTAGTAACAACTTCATGAGTTTCTTTAATGATAAAGTTTTATTTATTAGAGACAAAATTCATTAAGTCCTGCCCTCAACCAGTACCGATTTATCCTCAAACACAGGAACCATAGAAACAGCTGTAAAACCTGATATATATTTAGACTGCTTTTCTCCTATCGACCTTCTTCAACTAACTTCAACAATGTCTTCATCTAAGCCATCAACCTGTCTCTTAGACCTCATCCCAACTAGGCTGCTTAAAGAAGTTTTACCCTTAGTTAGCACTTCTTTACTAGATATGATCAATCTGTCTTTATTAACAGGCTATGTACCATATTCTTTTAAAGCAGATGCAATTAAACCTCTTCTTGAAAAGCTTTATCTTGATCCAGGGTTTTTAGCCAACTATACACCTTTATCTATCCTCCCCTTTCTCTCTAAGATCCTTGAGAAAGTAGTCGCCAGTCAGTTGTGTGACTTTGTACAGAACAACAGTTTATTTGAGGATTTTCAGTCAGGATTTGGAGTGCATCATAGCACAGAGACAGCACTGGTGAAAATTACCAATGTCCATTTGGAAATGGAACATTTAATTGGCATTAAAGGAACCGCACTAAGCTGGTTTAAATCCTATCTATCAGATCGATCTCAGCACGCCAAAGTTAGTCACAGAATTCTGCAAGATTCTGTGCATGCACCAATTCTACTTACCTTATATATGCTTCCTTTAGGCAATATTATTAGGAAACACAACATAAATTTTCACTGTTATACAGACGATACCCAATTATATCTATCAATCAAGCTAAATGAAACTAATCAGTTGGCTAAACTTCAAGCATGCCTTAAGGACATAAAAACCTGGATGACCTGCAATTTTCTGATAAACTCTGACAAAACATGAAGTTATTGTACTTGGCCCCAAACACCTCCGAGACACGTTATCAAAAGATATAGTTGCTCTAGATGGTATTGACCTGGCCTCCAGCACCACTGCAAGGAATCTAGGAGTTATCTTTAATCAGGATTTTTCCTTTAACTCCCCCATGAAACAAACTTCAAGGACGGCCTTTTGCTGATATAGACCTAGACTGCCAGGAAACCTCCCATGATGCACCTCTCTCCTCCTCTCCATCTGCGTGCATTTTTATCGTAGTTTTGTGCTTTCTCGTCTCTCTCCTCTCTCTTTCTGTCGCTTTCAGCAGGTATTTCTGCCTGCAGAGCCTGGATCTATGATTGCAGGCCTCCTACTGCTCCCATGATCCTGCTCGACAACACACTACAATTATTATTATTAGTCTTATTACTATTATTATTCCTATCATTATTATTATTATTATTGTTTTATTAATATTACCACTACCATTACATTGTTATTATTTTAAAATATGTGGAATTTGCATTGTGCTCCTGTATTCTCTCTCTCACTCTCTCAACGCAAAACGGCAGTGGCAGATGGCCGCCCACCCTGTGTCTGGTTCTGCTCGAGGTTTCTGCCTCGTTTTTCCTTGCCACTGTCGCCAAAGTGCTTGCTCTTGGTGGGAATTGTTGGGTCTCTGTAAATAATATTATAAAGAGTACGGTCTAAACCTGCTCTATAGGAAAAGTGCAATGAGATAACTTCTGTTATGAATTGGCACTATATAAATAAAATCGAATTGAACTGAATTGATGGTGTATGTGGTGTGATACTGACCTGAATGGCGACTATGGCTCCCTCGTCTTGACTCAGCTTGTACAGCTTCTTCTTCATGTTGCTGAGGATGATGGAGCGAGGAGGAATGCTAACACTTAGAGGCTGATTATTGGGGCCCAGAACATCCTCATGCAGCCACTGCAGGTGGACACACAAAGCCATTAGTCCGTAACCTTTATTATTACAGTGGTGTGAAAAAGTGTCTGCCCCCTTCCTGATTTCTTGTTTTTTGCATGTTTGTCACAATTAAATGTTTCAGATTTAAAATCAGAACAAATTTAAATATTAGTAAAAGATAACACAAGTAAACACAAAATGCAGTTTTTAAATGAAGGTTGTTATTATTAAGGGAAAACAAAATCCAAACCTACATGGCCCTGCGTGAAATATTGTTTCCCCCTTAAACCTAATAACTGGTTGGGCCACCCTTAGCAGAAACAACTGCAATCAAGCGTTTGTGATAACTTGCAATTAGTCTTTTACAGCGCTGTGGAGGAATTTTGGCCCTCTCATCTTTGGAGAATTGCTGTAATTCAGCCACATTGGAGGGTTTTTGAGCATGAACTGCCTTTTTAAGGTCATGCCACATCATCTCAATAGGATTCAGGTTAGGACTTTGACTAGGCCACTCCAAAGTCTTCATTTTTTTCTTCTTCAGCCATTCAGAGGTGGACTTGCTGGTGTGTTATGGATCATTGTCTTGCTGCAGAACCCAAGTTCGCTTCAGCTTGAGGTCACGAACAGATGGCCGGACATTCTCCTTCAGGAGTTTTTGGTAGACAGCAGAATTCATGGTTCCATTTATCACAGCAAGTCCTGCATGTCCTGAAGCTGCAAAACAGCCCCAGACCATCAAACTACCACCACCATATTTTACTGTTGGTATGATGTTCTTTTTCTGAAATGCGGTGTTACTTTTACGCCAGTTCAACTTTTGTCTCGTCAGTCCACAGAGTATTTTCCCAAAAGTCTTGGGGATCATCAAGATGTTTTCTGGCAAAAATGAGACAAGCCTTAATATTCTGTTCCATGTTTTCGCCATTTGTGAATAATGGCTCTTACTGTGGTTCACCAGAGTCCCAACGCTTTAGAAATGGCTTTATAAACTTTTCCAGACTGATAGATCTCAATGACTTTCTTTCTCATTTGTTCCTGAATTTCTTTGGATCTCTGCATGATGTCTAGCTTTTGAAGATCTTTTGGTCTATCTCACTTTGTCAGGCAGGTCCTATGTAAGTGATTTCTTGATTAAGAACAGGTGTGGCAGTAATCAGGCCTGGGTGTGGCTAGAGAAATTGAACTCAGGTGTGATAAACCACAATTAAGTTATGTTTTAATAGGTTTAGGGGGCAATCACTTTTTCACACAGGGCTATGTAGGTTTGGATTTTGTTTTCCTTTAATAATAACAACCTTCATTTAAAAACTGCATTTTGTGTTTACTTGTGTTATCTTTGACTAATATTTAAATTTGTTTGATGATCTGAAACATTTAAGTGTGACAAACATGCAAAAAAATAAGAAATCAGGAAGGGGCCAGGCACTTTTTCACACCACTGTACGTCATGTTGTATTTAGTGTCCATATGAGCCACTGACATGCATAAATCAACAAATTAATGAAAATCCGTAGCCTTCTTATATTCCTAAAAGGTGGTAATTTTTTGTGGGTGCTGGTTATCTACGGTACATTTGAATCACAGATTTTGTAGGTGTGACCAGTTGAAAACAGAAATTAGACCAATTTTGGTCGTCCATGATAACAGATATAAAAATTAACCTTATAATCCAGTCAATACTAACTCTACATACTACAAGCAAGCAATATTTTCAATGTTGGTAAAGTTAAACATGTTACTGCTTTTAATGTCACCACAATCTTTGAACAGGATATGAATGTAGCTTATCAGAAGCATCCACACAGGTCTGTACCTGAAACATGGCAGTGTGAAGCTGGCTCCTCTGCAGGCTGGCCTTGATGGCCTCCAGGTTGGCGTCCAACCTCCTCAGCAGGTCCACTTTCTTCCAGGCTGTGTCATAGGAGGAAGCCAGCACTGTGGCTCTGTTCAGCAGCAGCTGGGAGACCTGGCCTGACGTCAGGTTCTGCTCCACTGCCTTCTTACAAAGCTCATCCAGAGACACCTTCATAGCCAGGACAGACAGTGATTTAGGTCAAGATAAGGCTTACAGTTCCTAGGAATGCCCCCCGAAACTTCGTTCTGAATAGGAACTGGTTTTAAATTTTTAAGAACTCGCCCGGAGCATTATATCAGTAGCTATGAGTGAGATTAGTGGATTGGAAAATATGTTTTAGGTGTAATTTATAGTGGCACATGCAGCCTCTCCTCTCTGTATCTGTGTTGCACGAGGGTGGGGCTGAGCTCCTCCACCACACACACACACACACAAAGCAGACAGCAGAGCAGAGGGGCCACGGAGGAGAGACTGAACCCAGGTGAAGTAATTGGTATTACCTGAGTTAACAACAATTATGCTAGTTACTATGAGCGTGAATAAAAGACCAATAGTGTAATTTTTTTTTTTTTTAAAAACATCAAAAAAAAAGTAAACAAAAAGAATCAACTTATAAACTGATATTTTCTACTGCTTTTCCCAAGTCTCACATTCACTGCCGGTATGTTTTAGCCATAGAGCGCTTGTTAGGCTAATAGCAAATTGTTACAAACAAGCTAAAACGAAAGCGGACTGTATATAGCTTAATTGTTTAGCCAAATTTTCCATGTATCTTAAAATTTAGCAAATACTTGTAGACCACTCCCAAACCAGCCCTTCCTCCCTCCACTATCCTTACCTGCCAGGCAGTAAATCAACATTAGCAATAAGATGGACTTCACTCAGTGTTTAATGTCAGGAATATTATTTATTATAATAATTTCTTGCATTTCAATTATGCCTTTGCTGCCTGTCAGGCGCTATTGGCATGCAAGGAATTATTATAAGGGCCCGAGCAGCATCCGCTGCAAGGACCCTATTGAAATGCAAGGAATTATTATTATTATTATTCCACCAATTGAATCGCATTTTTGAGGTGCTAAAGGTGCTCGAAAATTCACGAAATTTTGCACAAAATTCAGAAGTGGTGAAATTTTACATTTGATATTGGTCTTGCGCATGGGTGTGGCAAAATGGATTACTAGTGCCCCCTACAGAGCAGCTCCTGCAACACATTTAACCAAAATGTATGAAATTTGGAGGACACATGTATCATGTCCAGACGTAAAAAAAAAAAAAAAAACACATACCCTAAACCCAACAGGAAGACGGCCATTTTGAATTTAGTGGCCATTTTTTGCGCTTTACAGGCTCTGTACTTTAACAAACTCCTCCTAGAGAATTAATCAGACCAACTTCAAATTTTCGCAGGCCAATCTAAAGACCTTCGCGATGAAAAGTTGCTCAAAGCTTGAGTTTTCATCAAACAATGTGGCCGTTAAGGGGCAACGAATTTCCATGTTTCGCAATGAAAAAGGAAGTTGTTATAACTTGAGTGTGCATGGTCACATCTGCCTCAAACTTCACATGTTTGATAACAGTCCCACCCTGAAGACCTCTACATGCCGAAATTCACTCATATTCATAGCGCCACCTACTGGCAACAGGAAATTACGCGTTTTATACTTAGAAGTACTCCTCCGAGCAGGATGACCAGATCAACCTCGCATTTTAGCAGAAAAGCCTTAAGACACGGATGATGCTATACTGTGAAGCTAGTGAGTTTTAGTCTAATGTCGATGTTTCACCATGATACAGGAAGTTGATGTAACAACAAATGTAACCCAAACTTCACGTTTGATAAGAGCCCCGGCCTGAAGATATTTACAGGCCAATAATGAATATTAGTCATAGCGCCACCTAACAGAAAGTTAGCCTTCAACAAAGCAGCCCCCGTGGTATTTTTCACCTAGATGTACAAAATCTATAGATCTATCATCTCAAGACTTACATAAAAGCCTCTTGGAGCCATACCGTAGACCCAACAGGAAGTCAGTCATTTTGAATTCAATGTGCGCTTTTCGGCCATTTTTAAGATCCGTACTTTAACGAACTCCTCCTAGAGAATTAATCAGATCAACTTAAAATTTTCGCCGAGCAATCTAAATACCTTCATGATGAAAAGTTGCTCAAAGCTTAAGTTTTTGTTGAACGGTGTGGCCGTTATGGGGCAGGAAGTGGTTTATAACACGACTGTACATTGTCAAATCTCAGCCAAACTTCATATGTATGATAAGGGTCCCGCCCTGAACACATCTATATGACAATATTCAGCTATTGTCACAGCGCCACCTACTGGCAACAGGAAATGGCAAGTTTTATGCATTGCTTTACTCCAGCCAACAGGTTTAGTACATCCACTTCTAATGTCGTCAGAAATGGGCTTAAGATCTTGGTGATGCTTCATTAAAAAGATTGAGAGTTTTCAGCAAATGACCTTGGCGTGGGGGCGCAATGCTTCGCCATGACACAGAAAACTGTTGTAATTTCACTTTACATGGTCCAAGCTTCCCCAAATTTCACATGCTAGATAAGAGTCCAGGCCTGAACACATCCACATCCCAAACTGAGTCATAGCATCACCTACTGACAACAAGAAGTCACCCTTCCAAAATTAAGACCCTCCTTGTGGTTTCACCCAAATGTACGAAATTTGGGAGGCACATGTAAAATGCGAAGTCCAACAAAAAAAGTCTCTCGGTGACATGACCTAAACCCAACAAGAAGACGGCCATTTTGGATACATTCTCATATTTTTGGTAATTTATATGGGTCATATTTTAACAAACTCGTCCTAGACCATTAATCTGATCAATTTCAAAGTTAGTCAGCATACATAAAACAGGTTGAAGATGAAAAAAAGTATTTGTCGAACGATGTGGCTGTTAAGGGGCAGCGATTTTCGAGGGTTCGCCATGAAACAGGAAGTGGTTGTAACTTTACCGTACATGGCTCTATCTGAACCAAACTTCACATGTATGATAAGAGACCCGCCCTGAACACATCTATATGAATATAGTTTTTGTCATAACACCACCTACTGGCAACAGGAAGCCAGCCTTCTGTGACAAACATCATCCAATTTACATTGAATTTGCATGGTGTGGTCTACACATGATATCCAGCAAGCGTTATTAGTGTGTGTTCTCTCGTGCCACATAGTGGTCACCAAGTAATATTTAAACAGGAAGTTGCTGTAAATTCAGTTTACACCGTCCAATCTGCCTCTAATTTCACATGATTGATAAGAGTCCCACCCTGATCACATCTTCAGGCCAATAACGACAAAGTCATAGCGCCACCTAGAGGAAACAGGAAGTAAGCCGTCCATGGCAAAGATGATCCAATTTGCACAACATTTTTGTGGTGTGGTCTACGCATGATATCATTCAACATGATGCATAAAGTGTGTTGTCTAGCACCACATAGTGGACACAGCAAGTGACATTTAACTAGTATGTGCAGTGACCAAACACATCACAATTCAGAGCTGTGTTGAACAGCCAGCGTCCGTGCGTGGAGGTGCGCGGGTCCGATCATCGCTGCTTGCAGCTTTAATTCTGATTAGATTACAGGGAGACATTATTTAGTTTATTTGGTATATCTAACCTCCCCTTTCTCTCTAAGATCCTTGAGAAAGCAGTCGCCAATCAGTTGTGTGACTTTCTACGTAATAATTTATTTGAGGATTTTCAGTCAGGATTTAGAGTGCATCATAGCACAGAGACAGCAATTGGTGAAAGTTATAAATGATCTTCTAATTGCATCAGACAAAGGACTTGTCTCTGTACTTGTCTTGTTAGATCTTAGTGCTGTATTCGACACCATTGACCATCACATCCTATTAGAGACACTGGAACATTTAATTGGCATTACAGAAACCGCACTAAGCTGGTTTAAATCCTATCTATCAGATCAGTTTGTTGTTTAACGATGACTCCTCCATGCACGTCAAAGTTAGCCACAAAGTTCCACAAAATTCTGTGCTTGGACCAATTCTATTCACCTTATATATGCTTCCTTTAGGCAATATTATTAGGAAACACTCCATAAACTTTCATTGTTTTGCGGATGGTACCCAATTATATCTATCAATCAAGCCAGATGAAACTAACCAGTTAGCTAAACTTCAAGCATGCCTTAAGGACATAAAACCCTGGATGACTTGCAATTTTCTGATGTTAAACTCTGACAAAACTAAAGATACTGTACTTGGCCCCAAACACCTCGGAAACTTATTATCTAAAGATATAGTTACTCTAGATGGCATTGCCTCCATGGCCTCCAGCACCACCGCAAGGAACCTAGGAGTTATCGTTGCTCAGGATATGTCCTTTAACTCCCACATAAAACAAACTTCAAGGACTGCCTTTTTTCACTTATGTAACATTGCAAAAATCAGGCACACCCTGTCTCATTGTCAAGTTACAAGACATTTATCATTTTACAACACAGGGTTGTATAATGATATTTTGTTTTGTAGTTCCCTTTATGCTACTCAAAAAATATATACAGTAGATCAGTGAATAAATAAGTCATAGAAATAGAAGTAGACATAGAAATGAAAATGAAAACTATTTTACACGGCTGAGGATGAATTTAGCAGTCTCACAGTCTGAGGGAAGAAGCTGCTCTGTAGTCTGGTGGTATGACAGCAGATGCTTCTGCATCTCTTTCCAGACGACAGCGGGCACCTCACCGATAAAACTGATGCTCAGTAGGTTGGTACAAATGATCTTCTGAGCGGTTTTAATCACCCACTACAGAGCCCCCCAGTCCTCATCTTTGAACATGAGCTAGTTTGTGCACTCAAAAGTAGAGCCCGACTGATTTATCGGCCAAAAGTTAATTAACAATGAACCGATCATTTCACCTTTCAATATAACTCTGATATATAACCCTGTCCCTGACAACCGTCACGTCACTCATGCTTATCACAACTGTTTGTTGTGTTAGCGAGGTAGGTAGCCAGCTATAGCTTGTCAGTCAGTAGCAGATTGAAAGGTAAGCGTCAGAGATTCTCTTCATCATTCTGCAGCTCAGCAGATGACAGTACAGTGGAGGTTTGAGTCTGTTGAGTGTTGACTTCATGCTACGACCTAGTTGGTGAGATGCAATGCTGGAAAGTAAATAAACATCAGGAACCTGTTTTTTTCACTGGATACATTGAATGTTTCTCCTGAATGTTTATAGCAGAGGCACTGTCTCTCTTGGTCTCTCTTGACTCGGCAGCAGCGAACCATGAGTTAATGTTTGCGACAGTTACATTTACAGTGAAATATTGCTACAGATGACATGTTTTGATAAATAAGAAAAAAAGTGTTTCTGATTGGAGTTCAATCAATTGAAATAATGGTTCAGAATTGGAACAAAGCTGTAGCATGAATCTCATAGCTTGATAAAGTAAGTTAGAGAATGTGTGGTTTAGTAGATTGCAGTGGTGGAATGTAACTAAGTACATTTAATACTTGAGTATTTCCATGGCATTTTCTGCTACTTCAGACTAACTGATACTGAACAGTGCTGATGTTTATTTAGATATTTATTCTTTATTCAAATTGTCAGCAATTGACTGATACTTAACGTACAGTACTGATGTTTATTTAGCTATTTATATTTTATTTATTCTTTATTTTCTCACTGTTCATTTCTAGAATTGATTAACAATGTATATGTTAAATTATTTAACATGTTAAAGATATTTAACTTAAATATTACTAATATTACTAAATATTATTATTAATATACTTTAAAGAGTTATTTGTTTAAGATAAGATAAAGAATAGGTACATCGGTACAAAATCCACATAGAAAAGGTCTATTTTCATTCCAGCTCAAAAATTCACTACATCTGCCACCATAACGGTAATTGGTCACTGTTTCCCCTCTAAAAATCGGTATCGGTCTCAAGAATCCCAGAACGGTCGGGCTCTACTCAAAACAGTCCTGTAGAGGTGCTGTAGTTTCATCTGTCTACCTTTTTATCAGCTGGGTGTAAGTAGGCAGGAGAAGCAGGGAAATATAGTCTGATTGACCAAAATAGGGGCGAGGGAGGGGTTTGTAGCTGCCAGAAATGTTCGTGTACACATAGTCCAGTGTATTTGTTCCCCTGGGATGTGGACATTCTGGTGGAATATAGGTAATATAGTTCTGAGGTCTGTTTGATTAAAATCACCAGCTACACTAAAAACACCATCCGGTTGTTTTGTCATGTGACTGCTGATGACCTCATACAGTTCCTGAGGTGCATTCTTTGAATTCGCATCTGGAAGAATATGAACAGCAGCAACAGAAACACTGGTGAATTCTATGGGTAGATAATATGGTCGACATTCTAACAATAAAAATTCTACATCTGGGGAACAATGTCCATCCACTTTAACTGCATTTGAGCACCGAGCATCATTGATGTAAACACTCTCCTCTCGTCTTACCGGAGTCTTCAGCACGGAACAAGCTGCGCCTGTCGAGTGCGATAGCTTCATCCAGGATATTGTGATGCAGCCAGGTCTCAGAAAAGATGGGGGCACAGCAGTCTCTGATTTCCCGTTGTTGAGTTAGCCTGAGTATTTTCTCACCCATTTTATTTTCCTGCGACCGGACATTAGCCAGGAGTAGACTGGGTAGTGGAATAGCCTTAGGGTTAGACCTGGGTTAGCCTAGCACTTATGCCGCATCTCTTTCCTCTCTTCATTCGTTTGGCCCGGCTGGTCTGGTTGTCAGGACGGGAGATGCCGTTAGCAGTGATCGTCTCAAGGTCCAGTGCACTTAATCCAATCCCTGCACTTCCTTTTCCGATGTTGATGAGTGTATTACTGTCATGAGTAATATGTGCTTCAGTAATGAAGGCGAGAAAATAAATTAAAACAAAAATGTAGTGAAGTTTGAGGGAGCTACTTGCCACTGCATCTACAGACGCAGCTGTTGCCATGACGACTTCTGCCATGTTACTTCTAGGCTGGATTATTGCAATTCCTTATTACCAGGCCGCCCGAATAAGTCCCTTAAGACTCTCCAGTTGATCCAGAATGCTGTGGCACGTATACTGACAAGAACTAGGAAAAGAGATCATATTTCTCCAATACTAGCTTCTCTGCACTGGCTCCCTGTAAAATCCAGAATAGAATTTAAAATCCTTCTCCTCACCTATAAAGCTCTTAATGGTCAGGCACCATCATATCTTAAAGAGCTCATAATACCTTATTACCAGACTAGAACACCCAGAATGCCGGGATACTTGTGGTTCCTAGAGTCGCCAAAAGTGGGAGCCAGACACCATCTCCACATTTAAGAGTAGGCTTAAGACTTTCCTCTTTAATAAAGCTTATAGTTAGGGCTGGCTCAGGTGAGTCCTGAAACATCCATTAGTTATACTGCCAGGAGACTTCCCATGATGCACCTCTCTCCTCCTCTGTATGCATTATCCCATTAATGCATGTTACTAACTCGACATCTCTCTCCCGTAGTTTTGTGCTTTCTCATCTTTCCTTCTGTTGCTTTCAGCAGGCATTTCTGTCTCCTGAGCTGTAGAGTCTGAATCTATGATTGCAAGCCACCTACTGCCCCCATGTTCCTGCTCAACACCCGCTACTAAAATTATTATTATTATTTTATTAATATTACCACTACATTATTATTTTAAAATTCTATGTGGAATTTGCATTGTGCAACTGTATGCTTTCTTTCCTCCTGCTGTCTCTCTTTTTCACGCTGCTTTTCCCAGCTGCCTCTCTATGCTGTTGCTGGCCACAGCACTGAGCAGCGGTTCTCACTCGTTCTTTGTACGTAGACCAGCAAAGTAAAATGACAAAAATCGGCCCCTACAAAAAAAATCGCCCAAAATAAACAACCGGTGATGGACTCAGCCAATCGCCGATAGAAGATATATTCGTCCAACCGCCCAACCCTATTGGGCAGGAAATCTTCAGGTTTCAACCTAATACTACAGCTGTATAAAGCCACTGTGGATAGAATTCAGAAATCACAAAGCTGTTAAGACCAAAACTCTTGCAAGTACTATTTTCACTGCTGGAAAAAATTTCTCATCATGACACAGCTGACAGCTGTATCAGTGATGTCAGATGAATTATTTAACATTTGAAAAATTACAACTACACATCTTTACAATGTTATGAAATTATTTAAAGTGTAAATAAAAATATGAGGGTTATAACAAAATACGGCCATATCCTTCTCAATATCACTAATTGCTCACCATAAATCTGACTGGCGAAAGAAGATGTAAAATTAAAACAGTTGTTCATTACATACACAAACACTTGTCTTACCTTGCTCTCTGCACCAAAGTCTTTCGCCTCCACCATGGTGACAACGTCAAGGCCGAGGGCAGACAGGGTGCTGCAGAGGGCCAGACCGAGGGCTTGGCTGGGCACACCCATGAGCATCTGCCGAACAAACTCAGCTGTGAAGGCCTTGATGGGGCGGGTCATTTGTTCCTCACTGACCACTGTCACACCTGACCCTGTTGCACTGGGCCGCTGGTACAGCGGCTTCCCCAAACCAACTGGTCCATTTGTAGGTAACAGGTCCTCAGCTTGGGGACATGTACCTGAACACACAAGATTTGTGAGACACTCGTCAGACAGCAGGCTGAAAAGCTAACTAATGAACTTCCAACACTGATGGTTATGGACCATAAATATGACTGAAATTTCAATTCTTAAAACCACCAAGCACAGATATAATTGGCCAAGCTTAATATTCTCTGCCAGGGAAACACTCCTGTACACACCTGTACAGGTTTATTTGGTCTAAAAAGAGCAGAAATATAGTGAAACATTTTACAGCATAAGAAGGATCAAAAATATTAACATTGTTTTAGGTATGTCTCAGCTCTTGTATGAAATTAGGCAAAAAAGTCATATTTAACAGGAGACTGGTGATCAGCCAATCACTGTGGGTGGGTGGTTGTAATTGGTCTGAAAAAACTCAATGGGTTAATCCTGAGCTATTACCAGACAGAGTCTGTGCAAAGGAGGCACACAGCCTAAAGAAATCCCTGATGGTTTGCAGTCTCTTGAGGAAGAATACTTCTTCCATTAGCTGCCGCTGATTCAGGCTGTCAAAAAAGTTGAGCTGTGTGGCCCGAGCGTCCCTCAGAACATCCACCTTCATCCAGGCAGTCGGCACCTCCAAAGAACTAAGCTAAGGATAATGAGGAGCAGAGGAAAATGGGGTAAGAGACAGTTGACTTTTTTATATTGGTAACCATATACCTTTATTCCAACCAATCTTTATTCAACCAGGAAATTATGTTGACAGAAATCATGCTGACTGGTGACTCAAGGAAAAGCAGATCAATGTACAATCACTCAATGTTTATCACTGGACGAAGCTACTGTCTCTCCTTGTATTAGAGGTCTGGATGGGCCTGGTTAAGACAGTACCCACCCTGCCACACTTGCCTACTCCCACAATCTACTGTACTAAGATCAGCTGCAGGCCCATAATCTGTAGTCTGAAAATCTCATTTCACATGGGACCTGCAGGCCAACTGGCCTTATGCAGACCTCTAGCTTATGGTTTTTACATAAGATGAGGTCTTACATAAAAATGTAGATTGGATGCAAGAGGATGGAAAATCTCAATATAAAAAGGCACCAGAAATCCAAAAAATATTAAATAACAGCCCTGACACAGGGAAGAACATAATGTATGTGATTTAAAGCCTATCATTACATTTATTACATCTGAAAGACAACTTGGGTGCTACCTTCTCTGTGAGCTGCCCAAAGGCAGTCTCTAGCTGGGTGAACATGCCATCAAAGGCCACCAACAACATTTGACCCGCAGACATCTTTGGTGTGTCCTGGCCCGGTCCATCCATGCTGCGAGGCTGGATCAGCTCAGAGTACTGAGCACGGAGCATCCTGAGCACAAAACGTTTTTCATACATCAGACATGCTTAGGCTTTTAAACATTTGCAGGTTCGTAATCAGTTAAGCCAAAGCTTTGTCTGATCAAATTCATAACAAGTAGAATTAAATACACCACCATAGTAACTACTTACCTAGTGATATGGAGGCAGTGGTTGTGCCCATCGTGGTCAAGGCCTGTGGCGGCCTTAAGACTGTCGGCCAAACCCTGCAGGCCAAGACTATCAGAGCTCTGCTCCACCAGCTGCTCCAGTTCTGCCAACATGGACTCCAGGGTGGGCTCTCCTTTTATCATACAGCGCAGAGCCTCTGGAAAGATGATCTGACGGAAGTTGGTGTTCAGTTCCTACAGTGAACAAGGACACAGTGTCAGAAATCCCTGTATCTTTTTTTCCAGTGGAATGTACTGCTCTAACAGCCACATTTAAATACCCATATAAACAAAAACATTACATAAAATTCTAAGAAGCTTCTCATTTCCATCCAGACAATAGGCTGCTTCTAGTTGTAACTGGTTGATTTCACAGTGTTTTGGGGGTGCACCTACCTGCAAGCAGGTGTACACAGCATTGGCCAGGTACACAGCCTGGGTGGTAGCTGAGGGTGCAGGCAGCTCCAGGTCATGGGGCAGGAGTGGGCAGCGTTGTAACAGTGTTGCCAGGGCACTGACATTTCCAGTCATACTGCAGAGCTCCTCCAGGAACCACGCCCCATCCCGAGATGTCAGGTCTATCAGCTGTTCTCCAGCACTGGCCGCCACCCCCTCCATCACCAGGTTCCGCCTGGAGAGAAAAAACAGTGTTCAGCTGCAACTTTTATCTTTCCCCTTTATTTTCTCAGACCCACTTTCCAGAAGCACCACATTTCTAAAAAAATAAATCTGATGTGGTATTTGAAGGTTTCAGAAATACAGCTGTTAAAATAGCTCAGTTTAGCAATGTATGGATATCGTATTTTCGTCTGAGTGGAAAAACAGCACAGTGAGACATAGAATGAAAGATATGTTTTAAACCTGCAGAGTGTGCAGAGGGCAGAGGTGATGATTCCTGCCAGGCTGAGGGAGCCCGGCTCTCCATTCTCCCGAAGGAAGACTGTAATGCAGTGCTCAATCTCCTGCAGCTGCTCCTCGCAGGCTGCTGCAGTTGTGCCCTCAGCCTTCAGTCGCTCTGCTTGGTGCACCACACAGTCATTGGTGTCAGCCACTTGGTGCTGCAAAGTCAACTCCACACTGGACAGGAACTGGCAGGAGGCTGCAGGAGGCTGGGGGGCAAACAGCACCTCATATCTGTAAAGGGAGGGGGAAACAAAGCTCAACTGTGGGCATAATAAGTTACAGGAGAGTGCAACAACATAAACATGACATAACCTTACTGACAAAAATGTTAATCCTAATATGTTCATTGCATGGTCTGTGGATTATCCTAAGTTACCAGGAATGTTAAATCAGAGAAAAGGCGGCGCCTGAGCTTGGCCTATGTTTTATGGTCCAAATGTTTTCAGCAAAGCCCCGAATCTACTGGTCATCACACATGGCATTTTTATGTACTACACCCAGCTCATAGCTGCGTAGGAACCAATGTGTTCTAAACGGAATGGTCGGCGCAAAGTGCTGGTGGAACAGAAACCAATTCTTTTTGCTCAGCCCGTCACTGGAGCACCAGCAGGGAGAGTTTCCAGAGTGAGGCACTAAAGTGGGACAGCTATGTTTACTCAGAACTAAGTTGTTACCATAGTATTACAGTTGGCAGTGCAGCTTGTGTGTGCACGCATTGCATGCCTGCATGAATGTCCAAACTGATATAAAACATAAACATTAGAAAGCAAGTCATGGACATTAAAATGTCTCAGAAAGCTGAACAACGTAACAGACACCGCCTTGTCCCTGGTAATGATAATAGTGATGAAACTGAAGTGTTGAAGTCTCCGACTGCCACAGTTGTCCCGCCTGGTTTAAGTCAAACTGGCTGACCGCCTGACTGACTTGCCCCCTCCCCCGATCCCAAACAACAACGAGAGTTTGTTCATTCAGTGGCAGCTGATAATAACCGCTCATTTATTAGCTCTTATTTCAAACACAAAGGGGCTGGAATATGTGTTGCTGTTGTATGTTTGCCAATAAATTTGTTGTAAATCAGTTGCTAATTTTTACTTATTCTAATGTGTGGCTTTTTCTTATTGAATTTATGGTTCCGTAAGGTAAGCCACCTTAAATCAATGAAGTGAAATAAAATGGCAATTCAGTGAGATTATCAGGATGGGATGGATTATTCATACATTTAAATTATAGCCATGTTTTAAATTGTTCATTCATATGTTAAATGAGGCAAAGCTGTTTTTTGACAGTTAACTGTGTTTGTAGTAATAATAACAATAATATTTTTATATAGCACGTATTGATATTGCAATATTTATAGATTGAAGCATGACCCCAGACTCAAAGATTTCAAGCCCGGATCTCCACTGAACCTCCAACCACCACTGACTCAGAGTTGTACAATCATCTGAAAACACAGCACACCTTCCAAACAATCAGAAATTCGCCATAAAAGGAAAGCCTGCTGCAGTTCCTTACTGTCTGTAAATGTGCTGGCAGTGCTCCACTGTCATGTCTCTCAGCAGTTCCTCCAACCAGGCCTTCCACTGGTGGGAGCGATGGAGAAGCAGGGTAGCCCGTGGGTACAGCAAAGCCACTGTAGCATAGCTGTGAAGCTGTTCCAAGCAGCCACGAAGGGCCCCACGGCGCTGCTGCAGTAAGGAGCTCACCTCCTCCTCCAGACTCTCGCACTGGCTGATCAGGTGGGCCTGGCCTGCATTCTGCAGAAAGGCTGTAGCTGGCACATAACTAGGAGGACCTAGAATAAGTGGACAACCAAGAATAAGATGTAACACAGCTCAAGGAAACTAAAATAAAATGTAGCATTTTAACAACAAATTTTTACCACACTCATTTATAGACATTAAATTAGGCATGAAATGCAGGTTGATCTTTATGGGAATGTGCTTCATTGTTTTCTGGCAGAAAGCAGGACTACTTTAAAGCCAATGAATATCTTTGTCAAATATTGTCACAATCCTCTTTTCAATTAAAATGTATGTTTAACCCTAAACAAAACTAGTAAAAAAACACCCAATTGTAACTAGCTAATTAAATACATCCAGAAACGTGATTAAAGAACGGGAGATAGAATTTTACATAAAACCAAAGAAATGCTACAAAAATTCAATTTTAAAAAAGCTTCTTTTTTTTTTTTTTTTTTTTTTTAAACCAGTTCATATTCATGCTGCTTGCATTATTTCCAGTGGGACTAACCAAGATCTATGGGGCTGCTGATGTCCTGCAGCAGGCTGGCCAACTGGGTGGCTTCTAGGTTGGAGAATGCTGCCTGGTACTGGGAGATCCACTGGTCCAGGTCAGCCAGCTTGCTCTGAATGGCCTCCTGCACAGTCCGCTGCCGCGACTGCAGTTGGGTATGTTCAGAGTACCTGTGATGAGGAGGGCTAGATGAATAAGCTTTCAGAACGTGGTGCTACATATTGTTGCATATTTATTTTTTATGTTATGTTTTTCAGAGTGCCAACAAAGAAAACTCATGCCTTTCTGATCTGTTGATCCTATTCTACTTCCATGGAAAGTGCATGCGTCGGCGCTGTATGTCAGTGGTCTATGTCCGACAGAAGCTCCGTCATAAATTTACATTTTAACCAGTTTCAAGACATAATTTTATGATACACCTTTTAAGATCCTTGTTGTTGTACTAACTGTTTTAAACTGGGTAAAATATTTTAGTCATCGGAAGCTTTGATAAGAAGTTACAACAGCTTGTCAATTCCAAACCCAAGCGGGGGAAACAAACCAAACTCCTGCAGCCAGCCAGAATCTACAACTTAAGACTTGACAACGGATTTTGGACCCTTGGTTTAAAACTATACAGCAAGAACTACACGGATGTTACCCCCAGAAGCAGCCATTTTGGGCTAAAAACTTACCAGAGCTAATACATCCGCAGCAGGCCCGGTCCTGGGCCCTCGGTGATAAGTTTCTCATCTATTCCGGATTGGAAATCTACCGTTTCACCGCTGTGGGCTCCTGTAAGGAGCGAGTAAGCTTCTACCTGCTCCTCTGATGTCCTTTACTGTGGCCCACAGTTCCGTGCCTCGCTGCCTGTCCTTTTTACGTTTGCTGGTTAAAGAGTAGTGCTGGTTGAGTTAAATGAACTGTGTTCCATTGAGCGGCTCATCGAGGATCTCCTCCAGCGGCAGACGGAGCTGTGTTCCCGGCTAACGTGTCTCAAGCTTGTAGGTAGCCCTTCAGATGCAGATGATGTCCCTGGCCTGACTTCACCTCGCCCATCTAAATGGGTGTCTGGCGTTAAGGGTCGAAAAATACTCTCTCTTCCCCTCATTTGTCACTCCTTCAGTTGGAACCTGACAACCGGTTCCACAAGATGTCAACTCCAGTGACGACTTCTCCTTCACCACAGCCACCTGCTACTATCTCAGTGCCTACCCCCACACAAGAATCAGATCAGGTGGTCAATCACTCAGCTCACCTGCATTCAGCCAGCTCATTAGCGATCGGCCATAAACTCAGATCAAAGCTTTCAATTTACAAAGGAAACCATGAAACTGAGTGACCTGAGATTTGAATTGTTAGAAACTAGCATCAGGTTTGTAAAGCTTACTGGTGCTATTACATACTGTCTCTCAGAAGGCAAGACAGCTGATTTTATTGAACTAATTCCGGCTCTCCTTGACATCCATCCCTCTGTCCACACTGTGATAGTGCATGCTGGCACCAATGACATCATGGCCAGGCAGTCCATTAAACTGCATTATCAACTTGAGCCTCCAGCCTCCACAGTTGAAAGCCTGGGTAGGAGGTGTGTCCTGTCCCACTCCTACTATGACCAAGCCATCTTTTTTAGTCTGCACCTGTGGATGCAAAATTGTACTACTGCCACTGGACTTGGTTTTATATGATCAATTCTGATTCCTTCTGGACAGAGTGGGACCTGTTTAAATATGATGGGTTGCATTCTAACAGGAAAGGAACAGAAAAACTGATTTGTAACTTTATTAACTTAAATGCTTTTAGCTTTAATTGATGGTTTCCCCTTCCCAGCATCCTGGCTCTGTACTTCACAGCCCTGTCCTTGACAGTGCAGGTTCTGCTGGTGCTGGTTCAGGTTTTGTTTGTTTCCCTCCTACTAGCAGTCTACACAGAATCTTATCACAGTTAAAACCAATTCTTCCATCCCTGCTGTTGAATCAGCTCAATTGTTTACTGGCAGACTTCACATATTGGCAAGTTCCTTGCCAATATGTGAAGTCATGACAAAGGGCACACACTTGACCTTGTGCTCTCCCATAGTTTTTGTATGGATGAAGTGAATTTGATGAGCCTGGTACCACGGATGGATCCTGTATTATGTCCTGCCGAGATTATGTCCTGCCGAGATTAAAAGTTGGATGTCCAAAAATGTTCTGCAATTGAATGAATCCAAATCAGCTGTAATTATAACTACAATCTGTGGCCCCAGTACTAGCAGCATTAATAATATCTCCTCTAGTATAGGTGCCTTATCTAATAATGTTCCTAGGTGTTATTTTTTATTCAGAATTGTCCTTTGATGTTAAAGTGGTGCAGTCCTGCTTTGCACAACTGAGACAGCTAACCAAGATCAGCTCATTCCTTTCCTCTACAGACTTAGAAAAGGTGCTTTATGCTTTTATCTCCTGCAGACTTGACTATTGCAATGCACTTTATTCTGGTATCAGCTGGCGAAACATCAAAAGATTGCAGCTGATACAAACGCTGCTGCCATGCTTTTTACACGTACTAAGAGAAGCGACCACATTACACCGATTGGTTACCTTTGAGTTTTAATATTGATTTTAAGATTTTACTGCTTGTTTTTAAAGCCTTGAATGATCAGGCTCCTGCCTATATATGTGATTTGCTAACTCTCTATGAGCCTGATCGCTGCTTGAGATCCTCTGCCAGGGCCATACTTATGGTTCCAAAATCTCGACTTGTCACTAAAGGTGACCAGGCTTTTGCTGTCCATGCCCCTCAGCTGTGGAACTCCCTGCCTGGAGATCTCAGGCAGGCAAACACAGTATCCTCCTTTAAATCTCTTCGTAAGACTCACTTTTATCGTAAGGCTTTTTCTTAATCTGATGGTATTTGTTGCAATTATTTAAATTATTTTATTATGTTTATATCTTAAGTTCTGGACAGCCCAAAAGTTGTTTTGTTTCCAACAAACTGAATGGTGACATGCATTTAAACTGAAACCAAACGGTCCAAATTATTCATTAACCTTTTTAGTTAACATTATGGAATGTGAGCATTGCGTCTTTTCCCAGATTACAAATCTATGAAGAATAAAGATATAAAAATATAATTTAATTGAAAAAATTAAACACTTGAGTCGTCAACCTCTGTTAAAGTTCAGCGTATTTTAAAAGTTAACTGAGCATTTCATGGTGACTAATTGATCTTAATAAATTTGTTCATGTAGGCAAATTATTATTTGATTAAAATTACTTCTCAGTGCCAAAGATTCATTTTAACATGAATTTGGAGTAAATGAGTATTGTGCTGTCTTAGACCTTTGGTCCAAGGTGAGGATGAGATGGTCCGGATGGTTCTCTGCCCCCTCCAGAAAGGCCATCTCCTCCTGAAGTTTGGCCTGTAGTTTCTCCCCCTGGCAGAGCAGCTCCTGCAGGACGAAGTACTCCTCCACGGCCTCTTCCACTTGTGGCAGCACTGACAGCATCTCGTCACGATTCTTAAACCAGTTCACCTGCACACAGTACACCAATCACACTCAAAGTCCTCAAATGCTTTGCTTCTGGACCATTTGTGTGCAGTACTTTAATTAATCTTGGGTGCTCTGTTATTAAAGGAGCAGTGTGTAGGATTTAGTGGCATCTAGTGGTGGAATTGCAGTTTGCAACCATTTGAGTACTGCTTGCCTCACCCTCCCAAGCATGTAGGAGAAACTACGGTGGCCACGAATTCTGGATTGCCACCTCCTGAATTGTATTCTAGTCAGACTGATGAAACCTCTTAATCATCATTAGACAATTAGAGAAAACTAAAACATTTCTCGGCAACTTGTTCCCTAATTTAATTAAATAAAATGTGCAAGAAATAAACAAGATTAGATGTTAAAGAACCTTAGGAAGGAATGTAAATCACAGAAGAGTTGAACAATACTGGCTAATATTCTATATTTAATAAACTAGTGCACTGCCCATTCGGGACGTGGCCATTTAGAACGTGGGACGGGACGATTGCTTGGCTCCCGTTATTGCTGCTTGCAGCGTTGTCAAGAACCGCTCATCCGATCGACTTCAAACTCAACACTGCACTCCCATGGGTCCTCAGTAATACACCCGCCAAATGTTTAGTCGATCGAATGAACGGTTCTCAAGATATGCAAAGGACAGTCATACACACATACAGACAGACAGAGATTCCTTCCTTTATAGTTAGTTGATGCTGCTAGAGAGCATCTATTGGCCAAATGGCACCAAATGTGGTTGCAATAGCACAAAGTGTTCAGGAGATATTACATTTGTTGTGATATAAGCCCTGCCCACAGCATTTGAGCAAACTTTAAGGGACAGCTATAGCAAAACTGTATGGAATACCAAAGTTCTTCCAGCTAGGTCTAGAGATGTTCTGTACCAAATTTGGTGACGAAAATCCAGGAAAAAAGGAATTTTGTTTCTGACACTTATGGTTCAAAAGTTACAGGCCAAAACGTAAAGTCCGTTGTTATAGCGCCACCATCTGGCCAAATTGCACCAAATTCGACAGTGCACTCCATTGGGTCCCTAACCATAAACACGCCAAGTGTGAAGTTGATCAGATGAACGGTTGTTGAGAAAATCGAAAGGACAAATATACATTAAAAAATACATACAGAGACAGACAGACAGAGACTCCTTCCTTTATAACACTGAAATGGGCCCATCAAGCCCATGTAGCAGTCAACTCCTGTCACGACCTCACCTTAATCTCAGCCACCCTAGAGGAGAAGAGAGAGTGTGTGATGTCTCTCTCCATCTCCCTCTTGCTCTGTTTGCTGTCAGCCTGCTGGCCTCCTCCTCCATACACTGCACCAGCAAAGCCCACCTCACCCCCAGCAGTCCAGTCCACCAGGGGATCATAGACAAAGGCCTCTAGCAGGGTCAGTAGGGTCTCTCTGCCCCGACGCATCATCTGAACCACCTGAAATGACACATCTGACTTCAGCACTTACTCAGCAGATCAGCAACTATCTGCAAGACACAGCAAACATTTTTATTACAGATGAAGACTAGGTCCTGCACACTGTTTGCCTCAAGGTTATGCATCGAACATAAATGGTTTTACAATGAAGACCTGAACTGTAAATATACTGTATATAAATGTGATGGGGGCTAAGTAGAGTGAGATGGGGGCCCAGTAGTGTGTGATATGACAGTGACCTGTTCACAGGATAGCCTGAAGATGCCCTCCACCCCAGTGACTCCCAGAGCAGTCTCAATGTTGTGGGTCATCCTGAATGGAACCTTCTCTGGCACCCGCAGGCTCTTCCCTAGTGTGACACACACATACACACACACACACAGTCTTCTTTTCTCTGCCTTATGGATAACAGTTTGCACAAGGCTATTTTTATGACATGCTGCACAAATAATTTTAATCAGCAATTTAAGTTAGACACATTAATATGATCAGCAGCTCATAAGACAAGGCAGAGTCTAGTGGTTCTTAATGTTATTCTGATTAAACTTACCTTTTTCAAAGCATACATTGTAGTCAATGTGCACAACCTCTCCAGTGGTCATGTCAATCAACACATTGTCAAGGTGACGGTCGCCGAGGCCAATGATGTATCCCACCATCGACATGACAGCAGTGGATCTGGCATAGGACTGCAGCATAAAAGAAAAGGAATATAAAGCAAACAGGTCATTCACAGTCGACGTTTGTGCAAGCCCTGGACTTTGATCAATGATGACGTTTCTGAACATCCCATACCAAATGATGATAGGTTTTCAATGTAGTGAGTCCCCGGGACCCACAGATGGTCATTTGAGTCTGGTCCCAGGGAAATTTAGTGGGTCCTCAATAAAATTTGTGTTTTTTTGACAAATTGTAGTGTTAAACTCGTGTTTGATGATTATATGGTATGGTTATAATTATGGTTATTCATGTATGTTGAAAATGTATCTGAAAATTAAACAAATAAAATCCCAAATCTGTAAATACACTGCAGACACACAGCAGCTGACAGACAGAGGAGGTCATTTTATACAGAGAAATATTAGCTTTTCTAGGGTGAATAAATGTTAAAAAGTGAAGCTAAAGGGCAACAAGAATGCTGAGCTTTCAAGTTTCATCAGGAGTTATAACACCATCAAGCACATCATGTTTAACAAGTAGTTTAAAAAACACACACACATACATACCATTTACTGCATACTGCCGTTAGAAACTGAGTTCAATTAGCTGATTAGCCTGAACAGCAACCGTCAGTAATCAATACAAACACACATTATTAGACTGCAAACCATTAATGAAACCAATAAAACCACAGTCAACATCAGACAACCTTATCTTATACTTTAGCAGTTATCTAGTGTTTTTGTAGAGGTCACAAAACATAAAAAATATAGGCTACATACATTATTATCAGTTTGAATTAAACTGAAGCTCCCTGCACGCTCTGTGGAAAATATTACGCCAAACTCCCTTGAAGAAATATGACATTAACAATTCCTTACGTGTCCACAAAAAAACACATACAGTGGTGTGCAAAAGTGTTTGCCCCCTTCCTGATTTCTTATTTTTTTGCATGTTTGTCACACTTAAATGTTTCAGATCATCTAACAAATTTAAATATTAGTCAAAGATAACAAAAGTAAACACAAAATGCAGTTTTTAAATGATCGTTGTTATTATTAAGGGAAAACAAAATCCAAACCTTCATGGCCCTGTGTGAAATAGTGATTGCCCCATAAACCAGCAGCAACAACTGTAATCATGCATTTGCGATAACTTGCAATGAGTCTTTTACAGCGCTGTGGAGGAATTTTGGCCCACTCGTCTTTGCAGAATTGTTGTAATTCAGCTACATTGGAGGGTTTTCGAGCATGAGGACTTTGAGTAGGCCACTCCAAAGTTTTCATTTTGTTCTTTATGGTCATCATGGACCATAGTCTGCCATGATGGATTTTTTGCTGATTTGCATTATGTGAAAAGCAGTCAAAATCCAAAAAGTTCTATCAACACCAAATTTGGGATACAGCATTGCGGGACTGAAATACACTACATTTCTACTACAAATGAGCAAGATCGGTTGAAAAACATGGCTTCCATCAACCAAAATACCTTATCAAAGGGTGGGGCTTAGCAGGAAATCGGCCATAACTCAAACGTTTCATCCAATCATCATAAAACTTGGGAGATATCTTCAGTCCATGTTTGCAAATAGGCGTGCGAAAGCATGAGCCCGGCCCATAGGGGGCGCCACAAATGCCAAAAAAGTGTACATCAAAACCTTGTAGACAGAATTTCACCAAATTTTGTGTGCATGCTCTTGGGGCAAGTATTAACCAAAATCTGAAGTTTCATATTGATTGGTGCAAGTGCAAGTCACATACTTGCTCATAACTCAAGATGCCTTTGAGCAATCCTAATTTAACTCACTGGATACATCCCGCGCTATCTCCTAAACATCCACACCGAGTTGCATTATATCCGATGAAGCGGGGACAAATGGAGGAACTGGAGTGCGCAGTTATCAAAACTGCTGGATACATTGTGATGATGAAACAAGCGTGTGATTGGTCTCTCCTTTAAACAGAATTAAACTAGCTGAAGTGACTTTGCTCGGCTTTGTGAAACCTGAAACCCGCTCATTGCTGCTCACGGCTTCAATTTTGGCCGATCAAGCTGCTTCCTTCTGTTCAGAGCAAAAAGGTTTGAACCCACAAACTGCTGCTTGTGGCTGTATTTAGGGTAGAACCCTATTGAGTGTGTCGGTTTATTATTAGGGTTCAAACCTCAAAGGGGTAGAACCCTATTGTTTTTGTACCGGTTTATATTATTATTCGTTATATTTTGCCACAGCTCAAATTGCCATGAGCTGGAATAAGATATAAACACGAAACTTGACCAAATAACTGGAAATTATGTGCAAGTGCATCCACAGAAATATGAGCTCAATCGGCCTGATGGTGGTGCTGTAATTAAGGCCCAAAAATAAAATTTTGGAAAGGCCATTTATATATTTTGTCATGGTAAAAAAAAAAAAAAAAGTTAAGTAAAATATTTTAAATCACATCACACATCTCATCATTTTTAAAACGCTAACAGCCATGTTTACCTGAGTGACCCTCCACCACTCACTGGGTGTGGTGCAGGAACACCAGAGTTCCTTGGCCAGCAGGTTGGAAGGCGTAGCCTCCATTAACTCTTTCAGCACCTCCTTCATGACGCTGAGAGGCCAGTCTCGTCGTGTCACATCTAGACTGAGCCCCACTGCCTTCAGAGCTGGCCCGATGCGGCTGTAGTAGAGCTCACTGGGGCGGGGTACTGGAGGCACTGGCTGCTGCTGGAATGAGTCTTGGGCCTGGTCAGGCCAAAAAAACACTTCAATTTAGCTCTGATGAAAAACATTTAAATGGCAAGGGTAACGTGGGGTTGCCAACAGGAAAGTTGGACAGAAAATGGCCTGGTGCAGTTTTGATAAACAAATTCTTGCAGTTCACCTGATACAACCTCAGTATACAACCTTACACCTTCTGAATTCAAGTTTCTGTCTTTCACTGAACAAAGACTAGCTTAATTGCCTTGTTAACTAATCACAAAACAGGATTCATTGATACTCAACAAAATAAAACTCAACAAAACCATCTTGGTTAGTCTTTCCACTGTTCCAGCAATCACTAACTTTGGTTTGGTCAAAATAAACCCTTAATTCACCCAGTTAGATCAGAAAATATTCTGGCTCTACACGCTGGTTTTCCCCACTGCCTCTCTCTGCCATTGCTGGCTTCTTAGTGCTACTGAATGAGAGTCTGTCGCTGAGCAGCGCCACTCACTCGTTCTTCGGAGGCAGACCAATAAGTTAGCAAAATAAAATGACAAAATTTGCCCCCCCCCAAAAAAACAAAAGACAACCAGTGATAGCAGATATATTCATCTAATCACCCCACCCTATTTTACAGTGCAGCATAATATAGAGGAGAATGTTACCTTCTGAGCCTGCAACACAGCCTCCCTCTGCTGCCAGCGCTTGTAGAGGCCAAAGAGTGGTGTGGCTCCGTCCACCCACTGGATGAGTCCCGATCGGGTTCCGAGGGGGGTGACAGAGTAGTGGCGGGCGTGGAAGTGTGGCTGCTCCTGCTGATTGATCTTGGTGAACATGGTGTTGACAATTGACAAGAACTGCATGATGCGCTCATCCAAATGCAAATCCTCCAGACCTGAGAGAGAAAATATTTTAATCACTACTTCATTACTACTGACACTCTTCAACTATTAAATCTGGTACAGTGTCAAACAACAAAGAAAGCAAATTTAGTTAGAATTATTTCTAATTTCGAACTTGCTCTGTGTGCAATGCACAGGAGGAGCAAAGTTTAAGAAAATGGCAAAGACCCAAAGCTATAAATGTTAAATGGCTACATTTATTTAGCGCTTTTATCCAAAGTGCTTTAACAAGGTTTTTGCCGCTCATTCACGCACACACTCGCACACCGATGGCAGCAACCTACCACGCAGGGTGCTGGCCAACCATCTGGAGCAATTTGGGGTTTAGTGTCTTGCCCAAGGACACTTCGACATGCGGACAGGAGAAGGTGGGCATCGAACCGCCAACCCTGTGATCAGCGGACGACCCACTCTTCCCCCTGAGCCACAGCTGCCCGAAATAAATTATATACATGACTGATCACAATACCTGTATAATCCCATGCCATTCAATGCACCAGCCCTGCAACACACAATGAAGCTTAGAATCTATGTTGGGACTGTGTCAGAGAGGTTTTGATTTGACTTTACAGTCTTTTTCCAGGTGTCATTTTTGTAAACTGAGGTCTACAGACGTCACTGAACAGTTATTATTAAAACGACTTTCTACGATATAACTGTTGACAATGAGGTCTGTGGATTACCCACAGTAACAACTTTTTTGGAAAGAGGTGTTGAATTTTCTTTAACGGAAAACAAACTCTCTCAACCGGAGTCTTATTTTCATAGTTTAAGCCACCATTCTTTCTCATTCATTCACACCGTCCCTGCTTTACAAACAGAGTGCACTGGACAACCACACAAATGATCAGATTTTCAGGTTACACAAGTGCTATATTACACCCATGTATTATTATTACTACAAGTGTAACTATATTATCTGATCTGAAAGTGACAATCAGGGCAAACATTATAATTATCACCCAAACCGGTCTGTTGTAATCATTCATTAAATCATGAGGACCTATTGAAAGTATTACGGTGTGCAGAGTTTTATAGGGCAGTGGGCAATTAAAAATGTTTAGGTGTTTTCAACTACAGTTACACTGTAAAAGCTGGATTTATGCTTGATTCAAGGGGTTAACAGGAGTCCCACCATAGATATACTTACGGCATAGGTTTCGATTTGTAGCTCAGCATCAGATTTCATCCGTTAATATCACCGGTGCAACACAAACGGGGGTTTCATATACGATTGCTGTATCATGCTTTAATTACATTCCCCACAGTAAAAGTTTACATTCTTTCATTCACTTTGTGATACGAGCAACGGTAGGAAGTTCCGCCTTGTTTCATTACTGAGTATGGGTCTATGCCGTGTGGTTGCCGTATTTACGTTGTTTCATTCACTATAATAGAGAACAGTGATCACAGTGAGCAGATGATTTGCAGTAAAAATGGCTTTGCTAAATGTGTGCTATTTTTTTTTACCTTCATGTTGTCTTCACTCTGAATACTCAGGATTGAATGCTATTCTTGCCAGAACGCTTTTTAACAATATACAGTATTTTCATCTTCATATAATAATAACAACAATAATAATAATAGAAATTATTTATTTCTTGCCCATATTCATTGATGGGAGCTGATCCCCTACCTTTAAAAAGGTACGGGTAGTTGCGTCCATCTGAGCCCAGGAAGAAGAGCTTCTTTGGCTTGGTCTTGGTGGGCAGGATAGTGATGGTGTTGCCTACGCTCTGTATGGTGATGGCGTCTGATGCAGACACCTCCCCTGGCAGGGCCATCTCTGTTGTGGTCATAGTCACCAGGCGAGGACTGATCTCATCCAGATGAAGCAGATAGCTGGCTCGCTTCTGAGCACGCTGCTGCAGACTCATCATGATCTGACCAACACACACATTACTGATTTGTGAAAAACTTTTTGTTTTTATTTTAGTTGTGTATAAATGATGTAAAGAAAGTATACATGTAAATAACTATTAATAAGCCTACATCCATGTAAATGGATCTGTCTGAAGTCCTTAGTGATTTAAATGCATATACAGGTGCATACAAACACAGACACACATACACACCTGTTTGAAGGACAGCCAGCTGCTGGCAGGGTTGGCAGGGTTAGCAGGGTTTCTCAGTCGCTCCAGGGCAGAGATGATAGCATCACCGTAGGTCTGTTGGAACCAGGTCTCATGTGGCGTCTCTGCTGGAGCTGCTGTGATGCTGCAGACGTGATCCAAGGCGAAAACCACGGGACGCATCAGAGCAGAGTGCTTCTCACGCATAATGGCAATCTTTTCATCCCTGCAGCACAACAAAGAGTGTAACTAGCACGTATGACGGGGTCCAAGCACCCCAATGCATTTTGGACCCGGAGGCTAGCTGACCCAAGGCAATTTTTTTTGTGTCTTCCTTTTCGATTACCAGTTTGTGGTC
The DNA here is from genome assembly GCA_027580175.1 of Siniperca scherzeri. Lineage (NCBI taxonomy): Eukaryota > Metazoa > Chordata > Actinopteri > Centrarchiformes > Sinipercidae > Siniperca > Siniperca scherzeri. The sequence goes on from CM050840.1 coordinate 25,764,838, forward strand.
ACTGAGCCGGCACTTGGTTAGGATCTGTCTCTGCTTTCTGGCTCTAACAGAGAGATATTCTGCCAATTCATAATCTCTTTTTATGGCCAGATAATATTCTGATCTACTTTGGAAAGAAGAAACTAAAAGCCAATGTTCCAAAAAGGTTTCCTACATTGCTTTATAATTTGGTTTACTCTGATTGGTGTTTGGAAAGCAGTGTTGTTGTGAGACTTGTCAGAGTGTGTCTGAGAGGGGGCAGTTAGTCTCATCACCAACTGATATAGAAATTGTCCAGGTCCTTTTAATTTATTAACCAGAACATAGACTCATAGGTTAAATGCAGCTGTTAGAAGCTGAGCTGACTTCTAGTCGATTCTTCACTAAGGTATGAGTAGGTGAGCCTCACCTGCGCAGTGTGTTGTTGTTTTGCACCCGCTTGACCTCGTCCTCCAGCTGTTGGATCCTACGCAGGACATGCATGTGTTGCTGTTGTAATACACCCAGCCACAGTTCATCCCACAGTAAGGTCACTCTGCGCAGCTCACCCACCAGCTGCTGGACCTGGTCAGCACACAGGACTGGTTAGCAGCTTCTCAAGACTACAGCATGAATCTGATTTAAAGGCCCTACATGTGTCCACAGACATAGATGCTTTCTTATTTATCCTGATCAGACCTCTTCTCAGGACTGTGTGGGCAAGTGTGCTTGATTGACAGCTTCCTCACTCTGTTAGTTTTAGCATTTTAGTGCAGGATAACTTATACCTTTATGCAGCCAGCTAGTAAAGACACATTTCTTGTCTACACTTTAAGACCTTGATCTTCCATTCCTTTAGGGAAGTTTATGGTTGATTTTTAGATATATTGAGGAACTGTCTTGTAATGGGCCATCTTTTCGTAACATGAACACATAATGTAATGCTGTTATTCTGCTCTGTCTGATATCTTACCATTTTTGTCATTTTTGACAGGTAAGGCGCCTGCCAATGTCTGTAAGAGCAACAATGTTTCCATCATGAGACTGGTGCAAACTCTGTCCATGAAATAGTGTAGAAGTCTGTGTGTAGTCTCCTACCTGAAGCACCATGGTAGGGTTTGCAAAGGACAGCTTCTCCACGATCTTGCTGTAACAGTCCTGCATCATGGCTTGGTCTTGCCTGGAGCAGAAGGTTGCCAGCTCTTCTGGAGCTCCTCTTTGCCCACTGCTCTCTGCCTGCTCCTCCTCCTCCCCACCCAAGTCCTCTCCCTGCATGCTGCCCAAGAAGGTGGGCAGAGCTGATGGCAATTTACTCCCTGTCAACACATTTAATCATCAATTAACAGATCTACAATATTCACATTTTTACTGGTATCACTGATCATTTTTATTGTCGTTAAGGCCACTAAATTGATATTTTCACTTAATTGCAATACCATTTTGTATCTAGTTTTGACTAGTGGTGGTCATCTGTTCCACTGTCGTAGCCAACAGTAGCCAAACATAACCCCGTATTTAGTTGTGTCTAGTTGCAGTGAAGATAAGAGAATAAATCACTTCTAATCAAAAGGAATGAGACATGGTAAAGACTTTCAGAAAATTTCAGACTCTTTGAGAAGCTTCACATAGCCATTCAACAGAATTAAAGAATACCAGCATTCTGAGCCTCCCCTCCCAGGGAGAGTGAGCCCACAATTGCGGGGTAGAGGATGAGATGTGGCGAGTCCTGGGCTACTCGACATAGCAGGCTGCATATGCTCTGTCGGATGTATGCCTCTGGATGGTTGAGACGGGAAAAGAGTTGGGGGATGATACCTGAGGAGGACACATATTAACAGAATATAAAAGGCAGCAGCAAAGGCCGGGTGATGCTAGTACGATATGTTGTCTGACCACGTCGGAAGGCAAAGTGTTTATATTGTAGCTATTCTGAACAGCCACAATTGAGGGGGGGTGAAAAGCCAAGGTCATCATAGAGAGGGGGAGGACATGATCATTGTTTATACAGGTGGATAGCAGCAAACATTTTCAGACTCTCCTGGAAGACCTTCATGGTGCTGCACTCCACTGTTAACAGAAACAGAGAATCTTAAACCCTGCTTACTTTCTCACTTCCACACACCTGGCTACACAGTTCATGCTGTGTGGGTGTGAATGTTGAATTGTCTGTTTCGGAAAGTTCCAGAAATTGATAGACACCCCCCCATAAAAGTGTGTGTGTGTTGGGGGGGGGTCCAAAGCTGTTCGATCATCTGACAAACACTTCTAGTGAAGTATGCTGGCAGTTTAATGTTCCACATGAGGGGTGTAAAGTAATCTAATTTAAAAGCTCGGAAATGTTGGCTTTGGAGAAACGTCAATAAAGGTCCATCACAGTGACCAGTAACTTTTTGCAACACGAACAAATGCATCTGCTATATATTTGCCTGTTCTCATATTCTGACGGCATTTACCTGTCTTAGCCGGAGCCAATCAAATCAAAACTAAATCTTTTTCTGCGTCTAACCAGCTTCTACCTCCTACTCTTCTTTTCTGTTCATTTGGATATACATAATTGGAACACCCAGTGCATAGGTGAATGAGCAACTTTAAGTTAAAACTCTAAATCTCAACTTAGCCCTGTGCACACAGGACACACACAGGACCAGAACAAAATCTCAGAATGAACCACAACCAAACTTTCACTGTTTACATGTAAATAATTCTGCAGTATGACATACCCCTCCAGGGTGCTGTAGGGGTGGAGGCTAAGCCCAGCTCAAGCCCTTCCCTCAGTTCACCAGCATGCTTCACCAGCAGACGGAGGAGACGCAGGGTTGCCATGACGATCACATCGTCATTGCTCTGTTTGCTGTTTTGATAGGACAGCAGGAGTTTAGGGTCATCCTCATCTATAGGGACCTAAAATACACAACAGACACTCAGGATGAAGGACTGAACAGAAGGCTGCCCTCACTCCCAGTCATGGTCTTCAACAGCAACACACTGCTTCACAGTCATTAGGTTCATACAGTGTAGCCCCTAACAATCCTGCAGATGCTGTCTCTAAATCTCACCTGTCCAGCATTGAGCTTGAGGAAGGTAAAATAGGCCTGGCAGGAGACTCTGTAGAGGCCAAAGATGCGGTCCACCACCCGTCTCCAAACCTGGATCAGACCATCTGTTACAGGCCGGCCCGCCTCCCCCAGCCAGGGGCACGAGCCAGTGAGCTGCCGCCAGATCACATCTACCATGTCATCCTCATTGTCTTCCTGCTGTAGAGCCATGTCCTCATCCTGACACACAACAGAACACTAGGATCAGAATCTACACTGCTCAGCAATGAGCCGTTAAAATGAAAACCCTGATTAACACAATAACACAACAGAGGTGCATATTTATGCTTTTCACAGTGAAAGACAACCACCGCACTTCCCTATCTGACAGCGAGAAAGCAGTGAACAGTGCAGCAGGTAAGAGGCTAACATTTGTTACTAAGTTAGCTATATTAGCTGTTGCTGGCATGCATGACTAATGTTACGTTGATACCATGGCCACTTGCAAACGGCTAGTTCAGTGTTACACAAGTAACTAACATTACAGCAGGTTTTAATTGACTGTTCACGGATAGCTAACTTACACTTTGTTACATATTCTGAGCATTGATAAAGAATGGTAGATTAAACTGTTGACAGGTGTCCCGCCGGTTTTAGCACACACCCTGTGGCCAGATTTTCAGGTGCATATTTTATATGTGTTTATTGTGTATATACATATATATATAGAAACTTGCATCACACATTGTAGAGTGGCTACAGGTTCATACTGTACAAGTCACAGCATTACAAGTGCAGTATATGGCTACTGTAAGGAATGTTATATTTAATTTTAAGATTTATAGTGACTACTGCAGGTTATTCTTTAACCAGACTATTTGTGTAGTTGTCCCTAATGTATGAAGGAGTTTTCTACTTAATTGAACTGACCAATAATATGTTTGTTTGATGCTAACATGCCGTGGTAACTTGGCTGCTGTCAGGTGATCTTCTGCTAGTCCTGGAGCATTGGGTCACTAACATAATCGGTCTTTTGTTGAACAACCAAAGCTAACACTGCAGTTCAGTGTTGTGTTGCTACTCACCTGAAGTCAAACAGGAGGAACCACAGAGAACGTTTAACCGTCTCAACTATGCCATATTTCAGTCTCTTAATACAATATATAACCCTCCTCATTTAGAAAAGCTTGCACATTTTGTTGTCATCTGAGTATCATCATAACTTCCAAGTATTGAATTAGACCTGAGTACACATCAACAGGGAAACATGGTCATGTATCAAATCAAATCACATTTATTGGTCAGTTTACTGCATAAACAAGTATAAATGCGAGTGAAAGTCTTGTCTACAACAGTGTATCTGTATAAGTCACAGACATTACCCAAAACATTCTAGTCTAAAAATGTAATAGGCCTTATTTTATACAGGGTTAGACTGTTGAAGCAGTGCAGTGTATGAGGTATACACAAGCTACAGGGTTTTTCTGTTGCACTGACTTGTCCTCCGCCCTGCAAAAAGAGATGTTTCACCTGAACAACACTGAAGGACCCCTTGGTGTCACAGTGTTTCCAGAAGTGCTCACTGGGTCACAGTACAAGCTGGATGTTAGATACACAGCTGATTCTGTATCCACTGGATCAATGGACACCACTAGACTCCGGACTTTTTCTCTCACTCAGAAACTCTGACACTTTAATAAAGTCTTGTATTTTATCGTGGTCCGTATTCTGAATTTTTATTTGAATTCTCTGTTCTCTGTTTAGTCCTTAAAACAGATAAAGTAATTATTGTAGGTGATTTCAATATTCATGCAGATGTTGAAAATGAAAGCCTTAGTATTGCGTTTATCTCATTATTAGATTCAATTGGCTTTTGTCAGAGTGTACATAAACCCACTAACTGTTTTAACCACACACACTCGACCTTGTTCTGGTATATGGCATTGAAATTGAACATTTACAGTGGTGTGCAAAAGTGTTTGCCCCCTTCCCGACTTCTTATTTTTTTTGCATTTTTGTCACACTTAAATGTTTCAGATCATCAAACAAAGGTTGTTATTATTAAAGGAAAACAAAACCCAAACCTACATGGCCATGTGTGAAAAAGTGATTGCCCCCTAAACCTAATAACTGGTTGAGCCACCCTTAGCAGCAACAACTGGAATCAAGTGTTTGCGATAACTTGCAATGAGTCTTTTACAGCGCTGTGGAGGAATTTTGCCGACTCATCTTTGCAGAATTGTTGCAATTCAGCCACATTGGAGGGACACCACAACATCTCAATAGGATTCAGGTCAGGACTTTGACTAGGCCACTCCAAAGTCTTCATTTTGTTCTTCTTTAGCCATTCAGAGGTGGACTTGCTGGTGTGTTATGGATCGTTGTCATGCTGCAAAACCCAAGATCGCTTCAGCTTGAGGTCATGAACAGATGGCCATACATTCTCCTTCAGGAGTTTTCGGTAGACAGCAGAATTCATGGTTCCATTTATCACAGCAAGTCGTCCGGGTCCTGAAGCAGCAAAACACCCCCAGACCATCACACTACCACCACCATATTTTACTGTTGGTATGATGTTATCTGAAATGCGGTGTTACTACGCCTATGTAATGGGACACACACCTTCCAAAAAGTTCAACTTTTGCCTGTCAGTCCACAGAGTATTTTCCCAAAAGACTTGGGGATCATTAAGATGTTTTCTGGCAAAAATGAGACAAGCCTTAATGTTCTTTTTGATCAGCAGTAGTTTAATTCTTGGAACTCTGCTGTGCAGGCCATTTTTGCCCAGTCTCTTTCTTATGGTGGAGTCATGAACACTGACCTTAACTGAGGCAAGTGAGGCCTGCAGTTCTTTGGATGTTGTTGTGGGGTCTCTGAATGGCTGAAGAAGAACAAAATGAAGACATTGGATTGGCCTAGTGGGGATAAGTTGAGCAAAGTGTTTGCGAATGTATAGTCAACATCTGTTGCATAATAGCTGAACCTTATATGGATTCAGATGTGAATTTGATACAGCCTCAGTGAGGCTGAAAGAAGAAGAAAAAAATGAAGACTTTGGAGTGGCCTAGTCAAAGTCCTGACCTGAATCCTATTGAGATGCTGTGGCATGACCTTAAAAAGGCAGTTCATGCTCGAAAACCCTCCAATGTGGCTGAATTACAACAATTCTGCAAAGATGAGTGGGCCAAAATTCCTCCACAGCGCTGTGAAAGACTCATTGCAAGTTATCGCAAACACTTGATTGCAGTTGTTGCTGCTAAGGGTGGCCCAACCAGTTATTAGGTTTAGGGGGCAATCACTTTTTCACACATGGCCATGTAGGTTTGGATTTTGTTTGCCCTTAATAATAACAACCTTCATTTAAAAACTGCATTTTGTGTTTACTTGCGTTATCTTTGACTAATATTTAAAATTTGTTTGATGATCTGAAACATTTAAGTGTGACAAACATGCAAAAAAAATAAGAAATCAGGAAGGGGACAAACACGTTTTCACACCACTGTAATAGTCATTCCTCAGAATCCTTCAATATCGGACTATTATTTAATAACTTTTGAACTCCTATTACTGGACTACACGCCATTAGGCAAAAACCCCTTCTCTAGATGTCTATCTGACAGTGCTATAGCAAAATTTAAGGAAGCAATTCCATCTGCATTTAATTCAATGCCATGTCTCAATATAACACAGGACTTCTATGCTAATTTCAGCAACTCCCAAATGGACCATCTTGTTGATAGTGCTGCAGGCTCACTGAGAACGACACTCGACATCTCCCCTCTAAAAAAAGAAGAAAGTAAAACAAAGACGGTTAGCTCCATGGTATAACCCCCAACCCGCAAATTAAAGCAAACATCGCAAAAACTTGAAAGAAATGGCGTTCCAACAATCTGGATGAATCTCGTTTAGTCTGACAAGATAAGTCTAAAAACATATAGGAAAGCCCTCCGTAATGCCAGAGCAGCTTACTACTATTAATAGAGGAAAATAAAAACAACCCCAGGTTTCTTTGTCAGCATGGCTTCAGTGCTCAAGAGAGTCACAGCTCTATTGAGCCATGTATTCCTATAGCCCTCAGTAATAACGACTTCATGAGCTTCTTTAATGATCAGTTTTATTTATTAGGAGACAAAAATCATCAAGTCTAGCCCTCAACCAGTACCGATTTATCTTCAAACACAGGAACCATAGAAACAGCTGTAAAACCGGATATATATTTAGCCTGTTTTTCTCCTATCAACCTTCTTCAACTAACTTCAACAATGTCTTCATCTAAGCCATCAACCTGTCTCTTAGACCCCACCCTAACTAGGCTGCTTAAAGACGTTTTACCCTTAGTTAGCACTTCTTTACTAGACATGATCAATCTGTCTTTATTAACAGGCTATGTCCCACAGTCCTTTAAAATAGCTGTAATTAAACCGCTTCTTAAAAAGCCCACTCTTGATCCTGGGGTTTTAACCAGCTGTAGACCTATATCTAACCTTCCCTTTCTCTCTAAGATCCTTGAGAAAGCAGTCGCCAATCAGTAGTCTGACTTTCTACAGAACAGTTTATTTGAGGATTTCAGTCAGGATTTAGAGTGCATCATAGCACAGAGACAGCACTGGTGAAAATTACAAATGACCTTTTATTTGCATCGGACAATGGACTTGTCTCTGTACTTGTCTTGTTAGATCTTAGTGCTGCATTTGTCACCAATGACCATCACATCCTATTACAGAGACTGTAACATTTAATTTGCATTAAAGGAACCACACTAAGCTAGTTTAAATCCTATCACATCGATCTCAGTTTGCACATGTTAATGGTGAGTCCTCCATGCACACCCAAATTAGTTCCACAAGGTTCTGTGCTTGGACCGATTCTATTCACCTTATACAGTATGCTTCCTTTAGGCAATATTATAACACTCAACAAACCCAATTATATCTGTCAATCAAGCCAGATGAAACTAATCAGTTTGCTAAACTTCAAGCATGCCTTGAGGACATAAAAACCTGGATGACCTGCAATTTTCTGATGACAAAACTGTAGTTATTGTACTTGGCCCCAAACACCTCCAAGACACATTATCATTATTATTACTCTAGATGACATTGCCCTGGCCTCGAGCACCACCGTAAGTTACTTGAGTCTCTAAAAGTGGAAGCCAGAGCCTTCAATTATCAAGCTCCTCTCCTGTGGAATCAGGTCCCAGTTTGGGTTCGGGAGCCAGACACCATCTCCACATTTAAGAGTAGGCTTAAGACATTGCTCTTTGATAAAGCTTATAGATAGGGCTGGCTTGGGTGAGCCCTGAACCATCCCTTAGTTATGCTGCTATAGGCCTAGACTGCCGGGAGGCTTCCCATTATGCACTGCGCTCCCCTCTCCACCTGTATGCATTTTTATCCCATTAATGCATGTTACTAACTCGACATCTTCTCTCTCCCGTAGTTTTGTGCTTTCTCGTCTCTCCTTCTGTTGCTTTCAGCAGGTATTTCTGCCTCCAGAGCTGCAGAGTCTAGATCTGTGATTGTGGGCCCCCTGCTGCCCCCGTAGCTTGACAACTGCTACTACAATTATTGTTGTTATTATTATTATTATTATTATTATTATTACTACTACTACTACCACTACTACTTTATTAATATTACCACTACCATTACATTAAATAAGAGAAATAAGAGATGAGCAGCTTCTCTTTCTGCCTACACCTCTGTGTGCTGTTACACAAAAACATAATATAGCGGAAATATTAATTCCGCTTAAAAAACAGTTGGTTCTGCTGTTGCCATAGCTACCCACAGACGCCTTGAAGTCTGCAAATCAACATCCAACAGGCTGAATCCAAATGTCCGGACTTCCTCCCGTCCTTTTCTAGCAGCCAATGTGGATGGCAGGGCACAGTGCGGTTCCTCCTTTAGTTTGGACTCACACTGCTCTGCCAAACTCACTGTGCTCTTTAGCAGGCAGCTCCCCCAGCTGTCCATAAGGAGCCTCTGCACTCCAGCCGTTTCAAACCCTCCCTCCAGCCTTTGGGCCACGCCTCCTCATTTACATACAGCTTGATAAGCCAAATGTCAAAAGCGAAATGACAAACTCCTAAAGGAAAATGGACAAGATGAAATTTAAAATGTCAAATGTACAATGATAAAGTTCAAATGCAAAAAAAGTATCTAGTTTTTCTATTCAAGTTTTAAGTATTTCCATTTAAGCTTTTCCATTTCCCATTTTGAGTTTCATATTTGATGTTTACCTCTTATTTTCATTACCATTTTCAATTTCATCTTTACAATTTAAGCGTTCAATTTGAGCATTTCCATGTAAGCTTTTGCATTTTAAATTGCACTTTTTTCATTTTATATATTTTTTAAAATTATTTTACATATTAAATTTGGTTTTTCAATTTCCTTTAAGTTTAATTAACTTTTAATTAACTATTTAGACTTTTAATTATAACCAAAACTATCCTCCATAGCATTTGAGAGTCTGCATCAAAACACCAATCTTTAAAGAGGATACCAAGTCAAAATTATCCTTTTCCATCAGCCCATGTTTGCTTATTGTTCGTCTACACAGTTAATGATTAGAATGCTGCTCTAGGGGACTCTATGGTTGGTTTTCAGACCTTCCAGCACAGGCTTTTTTTGTATTTACTAGCACATAAAAGTACCACACACATACAGAAGTGCAGCCTGTGTTCTGTTTATGCGTGGTCTGTTTTGGGCCTTTTACATCAAATATTCCCAGAAACTACAAAAGGTCATGTTACGAAACTCTGTAGCTCCTGACCTCAGGTTTCTTTAAACTTTTGTGTTAGTGTATTCACCATATGGTGGTGGTAGTGTGATGGTCTGGGGCTGTTTTGCTGCTTCAGGACATGGAAAACTTGCTGTGATAAATGGAACCATGAATTCTGCTGTCTACCAAAAACTCCTGAAGGAGAATGTCCGGCCATCTGTTCGTGACCTCAAGCTCAAGCGAACTTGGGTTCTGCAGCAGGACAATGATCCAAAACACACCAGCAAGTCCACCTCTGAATGGCTGAAGAAGAACAAAATGAAGACTTTGGAGTGGCCTAGTCAAAGTCCTGACCTGAATCCTATTGAGATGCTGTGGCATGACCTTAAAAAGGCAGTTCATGCTCAAATTGCGTTATCGCAAACGCTTGATTGCAGTTGTTGCTGCTAAGGGTGGCCCAACCAGTTACTAGGTTTAGGGGGCAATCGCTTTTTCACACAGGCCCATCAAGGTTTGGATTTTGTTTTCCCTTAATAATAACAACCTTCATTTAAAAACTGCATTTTGTGTTTACTTGTGTTATCTTTGACTAATATTTAAATTTGTTTGATGATCTGAAATATTTAATTGTGACAAACATGCAAAAAAATAAGAAATCAGGAAGGGGGCAAACACTTTTGCACACCACTGTACATAAGGCACATTAGACTGATAAAAGATTAAAAAGCAACAGTTTGGTTTGACTCGTCATGCGGTGATACTAATCAAATCTAGTTAGTCATTGTGTATTTACTGTTGACTGACTATATGACTATATACTGTTGACAATATGACTGATGTCTGAATTAGGAAAGGAAATGTTCAGAGGTGGTAAGGAAGCTTGAAAAGGTCCGAAAAGCAAGGCGTGCGACTCCAAAATTAGGGTCTTAAGTTTTTTTTCTGCACAAGTGTGCAACTATTTATTAGATTAGTGCAACGAAGCATTTACCAAATAAAGTCAAGTTTCAGTTTGATTTTGGCAAAGAATCCCAAACTGGAGGTTGAGTTCTTTCATTCCCAAAAAGGTTACTGCTGTTGAACACAAATGGCCCTTTTTGTGCTATGGAATATAAATAAATATGTCTCTCATGATTTAAGAGCACAGATCTGAGATCTGACTGGTCACCATGTAAAAATGCACCAAAGACACACTAAAGAAAAACTCATCTGAGATACACTGTATACAGACATTTTTCATGTGAAAATGTGTCGGCTTACCTTTAGGTGCGTCTATCACAAGGTCCTAACACTTGATGATAAATCCAGTACAATCCGACAATCAGTGTTATTTCTTCAACGAAAACTATGATGAAAAATATTTGGTGACAACCTATTTTTCACTATGAACACTAGACTAATACTAAAGTAACATCTGAAAACAAGAATTATGATGAATTTAAGCAGCAACCTCCGAGGCTGAAAAATTAAGCCAACGCGAGAGTGCCAAAAACTGCAGTTCCTCGAATGGCCACTTGAGGCTGGTTCCAACAGAGAGTCAATCTCCATTAACCTCCATGTTAAAATGCCCAACTTTACAGCAGAAATAAACACGTTTAGACTGGTACAAAAAACGGTTTTGGTCTCTATAGCTAATTTTCCCGTTCATGACAACTGTACTGTGACTTTTTATATAACTCACCCATTTAAATTATATTAATTAAGGATGTGGCCGCTTTGAATGACAGGTGGGTGCCCTATCAGGTGGCTTGCCGCTAGGTGGTTTCATCAACCAGGCTTCAATCGGCCCCCTCAATTCCACCTCTTTGCCCATTTTTGGATTAGCCAAAGTCAGGGACTGCCAAGATGGCGAGGGCCAAAGCCACCAGAGCCGCCCACTTGGAGCTTCACAACGGCTCTTCAGAAACCTATGGGTGATGTCCCATTTTTTGTACAATCTATGGTTAAAACATAAACAGACTTTTTTGTTCAGAGATTAGGCAATGAGACATAATTAGGTACACAGGTGATATTATCCATTTTGATGGATTTTACAACATTCCAAAGACTTTCAGGATTAGAATGAGAGAGTGCAATTTGGTCAGATAGTAACTTGATTTGGCCTTCCTGAGATAATAATAATAAACTATTTGTTTAGCATCTTTCATAAAAGAAATGCAGCTCAAAGTGCTTCACAACAAAGAAATTACATGCATCAAGTGCTTCACATACACATGCACAGAATGAACATAAAAAACAGGGATAGAATGCCATAATTAATGTGAAATAAGAAAAAATAAAATAGTAAAAACAAAATAAAGATGAGAATAAAACCCATAGAATGCATCTTCACATGAAAACAGACATATAATGAGCATTAAAAACAGGGATAGAATGCCATAATGTAAAATAAAGCCTACTTGATAATAGTAAAGTTGAAAAATGATGAATGCATAACATAGGATGGAAAATAAAACCCACTGAATAAAAATAAAGTTAAGATATTGAGTACATAGAATGCATAAAATCAAGTAAAATACTGCATTTTAAAAGAAGTGCAGCAGTGCATAAGTGTGAAGCAAAGTGCAAAAAGTTTCCTGCATGTATCAGGAAAGTCATAGCTAGTTAAAGGCTAAAGTGAAGAGGTAAGTTTTTATCTTTCTTTTAAAAATATTTAGCAAGCTGACTTCCCTGATATCTATGGGTAGTGTGTTCCAAAGCTTTGGGGCGTAATTGACAAAGGTAGCAACTATGATTTACTTTAGGCTGTTTCTGGGAACCTCCAATAAACCAGCAGCAGATGATTGCAGTGTTCTTGAAGGAAAGTAGTGAACAAAGGAGTTAGCTATGTAGCTTGGTCCTAGCCCATAAAGGGCTTTGTATACAAGGAGGAGGAGCTTAAAATAAATTCTAAATGTTACAGGAAACAGAGCAGAGCAGAGCAGCTAAAACTGGACTAATGTGCTCTCTCCTCTTTGTTCTGGTTAATAGCCAAAACTGACAAAACTTTCTCCCTTTGTCAAAGGCCTCCTTTACACCTTGCATTAAAATGTGTCTCGTATCCAGATTGTTTCTAGATATTTTAACTAGATTACATTTACACCTGTTATTAAGATGTTTCTCCAGTGTCCACTTGAGAGTCGATCGAGATCCGATCGCTCTGTCCAGCTCAAAACAACTGAACGTCACATCCTCCTCTCGTTTGCGCGGGTCCAACAAAACAACAAAAAATAAAAAAGCCATCTGTGAAGCTGCGGTATTGCATGGACTTTTGATTGCTTTTTGAAGCAGGGGAAGAACTTTGCAGCTGTTGGCTCATGGTCTTATGGTTAAACCACAAGCTGAACACTCCTTGCTAATGAATAGAAGGTTGGATAACGGCCTATAGCTGGTCAGTGCATTACGGTCTAGGTTGGGTTTCTTTAGTAAGCGTTTCAACAACAGCTCGACACAGATTTTTTTAAATTTGAACATTTTCTGTTAATAAAATAGCTAATAAAGCATTGTGCAGCTTCAGCAGTATCTACTCGTACTTTGTCGTTTTAAAAAGGTAAATTTGTATTTTTTCTTTTGACCATATATGTTTGAGAGATATATCCAGATAAATCATTTAAAACTTACTTGTTGATGGAAAATTAGGATTCAGTGTGTTTGGATGTAAATCTTACTGATTCTAGTCCAAATAAGATATAGCATAAAATAGAATATTTCATACCAGTGTTTTATAGGTTAGTGGTTGCCTGCTTTTACAAGGTAATCATTATACAACACAAGGTTGTGCAACGAAATTAAGTTAGTAGCCCATTCATGCTACACACAAGCAAAAAATATACTTTTTTTTAGATATATAAAATGGTTATTATCTTCATATAAAATGTTCAACATCTGGAAACAGTGTCCATCCACTTTGACGCTTGAGCACCAAACACCATCGATGTAAACACAGAGTCCGCCTCCCCTTATTCCGCCGGAGTCTTGTGCTCCTTCAGCTCGGAACACGGTATGCCCTTTGAGTGCTTGATCCGGGATGTTGGCGGAGCAGGTTTCTGCAAAGGCATGCAGGCACAACAGTCTCAGATTTCCCACTGCTTGGCCAGCCTGAGTCCCATTTCATCAAGTAGCAGCCTTAAGTCTATACTGGGCCAGCTTGGCTCCTATCCTGGCTCTCTTTCCTCTCCTCCCAGGGCGATCATACAGCACCCGTCGTGGTGTCTGGTTCGGCTGGGTAGATCGTCTCAAGGTCCACTGCTCTTTAATCCAAAATCCTGGCTTCCTTTTCCGTCACCATTTTTCTCAGTAAATATATTTCTAAAGATGCTATTGAAATGAAATTTTCACCAGACGTTGGTAACAACCCATGCAATCCACACATGCAAAGAAACCAAACCATAGATGTCCATAAATTAAGTTGTGTTATAATGTTAAATGACACAGGGAAAAAGTATTGAAAACGCTTACTGAAATTCATTTAATATGTCATACAAAAGCTTTTGTTGGTAACGAATGCTTCAAGACCCCTCCTGTATGGAGAAAGGAGTTAAAGTGTGATTCTTCCACACAAACAGTCTTCAAATCCTGAAGGTTCCGTGGGCCTCTTCTATGAACTCTGATCTTTAGTTCTTTCCATAGATTTTCAATTGGATTCAAGTCAGGTGATTGGCCGGGCCATTGAAGCAGCTTTATTTTCTTTCTCTGAAACCAATTGAGAGTTTCCTTGGCTGTGTATTTGGGATCATTGTCTTGCTGAAATGTCCACCCTCGTTTCATCTTCATTATCCTGGTAGATGGCAGCAGATTTTTATCAAGAATATCTCTGTACAGTTTTCCATTCATCCTTCCTTCAATTATATTAAGTTTGCCAGTACCGTATGCTGAAAAACAGCCCCACACCATGATGTTTCCACCTCCAAACTTCACTGTTGGTATGGTGTTTTGGGGGTGATGTTTCTCCTCCAAACATGGTGTGTATTATGGCATCCAAAGAGGTCAATTTTCTTTTCAAATTTCTCATCTGAGCAGACTATATTCTCCCAGTATGTCACAGGCTTGTCCAAATGTTGTGCAGCAAACTTTAAACAAGCTTCAACTTGCTTTTTCTTCAGTAATGGAGTCTTGCGTGGTGAGTGTGCATAGACGTAAAAGGAGGTTGAGTGCATTAACTTATTGTTTTCTTTGAAACAATTGTACCTGCTAATTCCAGGTCCTTCTGAAGCTGTCCACAAGTGGTCCTTGGCTCTTGAACAACTCTTCTGATAATTCTTTTCACTCCTCTGTCAGAAATCTTGCGAGGAGCTGGTCGTGGCCAGTTTTTGGTGAAATTATGTTCTTTCCACTTCCGGATTATGGCCTCAACTCATTGGAACATTCAGAAGTTTTGAAATCCTTGTGTAACCAATGCCATCAGTATGTTTTGCAACAATAAGGTTTCGAATGTCTTAAGAGGGCTCTTTGCTTTTACCCATCATGAGATGTTTCTTCTGTGACACCTTTTTATACGTCATCAGTTGGGACTGAACCAGCTAATATTAATTTGCACTGACAAGGGGCAGGATTGCCTTTTTGCACCTCCCTTTCTTCATGTGTTCAATACTTTTCCCTGTGTCATTTAACATTATAACACATAACTTAATTTATGGACATCTATGGTTTCATTTCTTTGCATGTGTGGATTTCATGAGTTGTTAACCAACGTCTGGTAAAAATTTAATTTCAATAGCACCAGATGTAATGGGACACACACCTTCCGAAAAGTTAAATTTTTGTCCACAGAGTATTTTCCCAAATGTCTTGATGAAAATACTCTGTGGACTGACGAGACAAAAGTTGAACCTTTTGGAAGGTGTGTGTCCAATTACATCTGGCATACAAGTAACACCGCATTTCAGAAAGAGAAACATCATACCAACAGTAAAATATGGTGAAGGTAGTGTGTTGGTCTGGGGGTGTTTTGCTGCTTCAGGACCCGGAAAACTTGCTGTGATAAATGGAACCATGAATTCTGCTGTCTACCAAAAACTCCTGAAGGAGAATGTCCGGCCATCTGTTCGTGACCTCAAGCTCAAGCGAACTTGGGTTCTGCAGCAGGACAATGATCCAAAACACACCAGCAAGTCCACCTCTGAATGGCTGAAGAAGAATAAAATGAAGACTTTGGAGTGGCCTAGTCAAAGTCCTGACCTGAATCCTATTGAGATGCTGTGGCATGTGGCACTCTTTGTTTCATTGCAGCCATTTGCTAAAATCAAAAAAGTTCATTTTATTTCTCATTAACGTACACTCAGCACCCATCTTGACAAAAACAAAAACAAAAAAAAAACAAAACAGAAATGTAGAAATTTTTGCAAATTTATTAAAAAAGAAAAACTGAAATATCACATGGTCATAAATATTCAGACCCTTTGCTCAGTATTGAGTAGAAGCACCCTTTTGAGCTAGTACAGCCATGAGTCTTCTTGGGAATGATGCAACAAGTTTTTCACACCTGGATTTGGGGATCCTCTGCCATTCTTCCTTGCAGATCCTTTCCAGTTCCCTCAGGTTGGATGGTGAACGTTGGTGGACAGCCATTTTCAGTCTCTCCAGAGATGCTCAATTGGGTTTAGGTCAGGGCTCTGGCTGGGTCAGTCAAGAATGGTCACAGAGTTGTTCCGAAGCCACTCCTTTGTTATTTTAGCTGTGTGCTTAGGGTCATTGTCTTGTTGGAAGGTGAACCTTCGGCCCAATCTGAGGTCCTGAGAACTCTGGAAGAGGTTTTCTTCCAGGATATCTCTGGTTGCAATTGAAGGAAAGATGAATGCGGCCAAGTAGAGTCGTCCTGTCCCTGCAGCTGAAAAACACCCCCATAGCATGATGCTGCCACCACTATGTTTCACTGTTGGGATTGTATTGGGCAGGTGATGAGCAGTACCTGGTTTTCTCCACACATACCGCTTAGAATTAATGGCAAAAAGTTCAATCTTGGTCTCATCAGACCAGAGGATCTTATTTCTCATAGTCTGGGAGTCCTTCATG
Organism: Siniperca scherzeri; assembly: GCA_027580175.1. Lineage (NCBI taxonomy): Eukaryota > Metazoa > Chordata > Actinopteri > Centrarchiformes > Sinipercidae > Siniperca > Siniperca scherzeri. The sequence goes on from CM050840.1 coordinate 25,781,544, forward strand.
TGTTTTTTGGCAAACTCTATGCGGGTTTTCATATGTCTTGCACTGAGGAGAGGCTTCCGTCGGGCCACTCTGCCATAAAGCCCCGACTGGTGGAGGGCTGCAGTGATAGTTGACTTTCTGGAACTTTCTCCCATCTCCCTACTGCATCTCTGGAGCTCAGCCACAGTGATCTTTGGGTTCTTCTTTACCTCTCTCACCAAGGCTCTTCTCCCACGATTGCTCAGTTTGGCTGGACGGCCAGGTCTAGGAAGAGTTCTGGTCGTTCCAAACTTCTTCCATTTAAGGATTATGGAGGCCACTGTGCTTATAGGAACCTTGAGTGCTGCAGAAATTCTTTTGTAACCTTGGCCAGATCCGTGCCTTGCCACAATTCTGTCTCTGAGCTCCTTGGGCAGTTCCTTCGACCTCATGATTCTCATTTGCTCTGACATGCACTGTGAGCTGTACGGTCTTATATAGACAGGCGTGTGCCTTTCCTAATCAAGTCCAATCAGTTTAATTAAACACAGCTGGACTCCAATGAAGGCGTAGAACCATCTCAAGGAGGATCAGAAGAAATGGACAGCATGTGAGTTAAATATGAGTGTCACAGCAAAGGGTTTGAATACTTAAATAAATTTGCAAAAATTTCTACATTTCTGTTTTTTTCTGTCAAGATGGGGTGCTGAGTGTACATTAATGAGAAATAAAATGAACTTTTTTGATTTTAGCAAATGGCTGCAATGAAACAAAGCGTGAAAAATTTAAAGGGGTATGAATATATTCCGTACCCACTGTATGTCTGTGTGTGTGTGTGTGTGTGTGTGTGTGAATTAGGGTTGAATATGTGTGTGTGTGAATTAGGGTTGGATTTGTGTGTGTTTTAATTATATTCAAGATTAGATTCAACTTTATTGTCATTACCCATGTACAAGTTCATGGCAATGAAATGCAGTTTAGGTCTAAGGTCTAAGTGCTTTAATGATCTGAAACATTTAAGTGTGACAAACATGCAAAAAAATAAGAAATCAAGAAGGGGGCAAACACTTTTTCACACCACTGTATGTATGTTTTGGTAAAAGTTGATTTCCAATAAATATGTATACATACGTAAATGTTCTAATATTATACTGATTATCAAATAGTGCAACAGAGTATGACAATATCAATGCAAAATATAACAGTAAGGCAAATAAAGCAGTAGGGTAGACGCTACCTGAAGAAAATGTTGGGGCTTTAATTAAAACATATTTAGAATTGTGTTTAAACGTTGAATGTTTTGTGTCATTCAAGATATTGAAATCATTTGTTAGACTATGGGATCTTAAATTATGTTAACAGGGTTTTCCACCCCAAGCACCTAGTTAAAATCAGGACATTCTTGTCAACCTGTCTGTCATTATTTTACCATTTCATCAGGATTAAGAGTATAGTCTAGTATGCCCCCTAGTTGTCATAGCCCTAAATTAAATTGCTCAAAATTTTTTTTCATGTTGTTGTCCAAAGACAGATATTCATTACAATGGTCTGGAACCTAAACCAGCATTGAGCGAGTACCACTGCTGTAACTTTTTCCCCACACAACTGTTAATGTTTTTAATGATAGAAAGCTTGATGAATGGTGTTAAAGCTAGAATGTTTACTAATTTGTTTGTTTACCAAAAAAGGCAGTAGTGGAGCAAAAGGAGGCAAAAGTCATTTAAGTCTGGTTCTCTGGAGTCTGGTTCTGTCCAAGGTTTCTGCCTGTTAAAGGGAAGTTTTTTCTTGCCACTGTTGCCAAGTGCTTGCTCATGGTGGGATTTGTTGGGTCTCTGTAAATAATATTATAGAAGAGTACGGTCTAGATCTGCTCTTTAGGAAAAGTGCAATGGGATAACTTCTGTTATGAATTGGCGCTATATAAATAAAACTGAATTGAAACTGAAAACTGTAATCCAAATATTTTATTTTTATAGGCAAAAAAGGAAAAAAGGACAAAGAAATAAGAGGATCCTTAGCAATGGTAGGCAACCCCTAGGCTTACAGAAATGGTTTAACCCTAGTGCTCAGCAGCCAATGGGAAGCAAGGCCCTTAACCCCAACCATTCAGTGGCCAGCAGATGAGACTGCGGTTGTACTGGGCAGCTTCCAGGTGTGAATGTGTGTAACTGTGCGAATGTGACCAGGGCATTCCTGCAAAAGAGAGGCTTCCTCTCATTGAAACTTCCCTGTATAAACAGGTAAAAAATAATAATAATAATATATATATATATATATATATATATATATATATATATATATATATATATATATATATATATATATATATATATATATATATATATATGCTTCATTCACCCAATTGAAACATAAATATAATCTTACAAACAACCTTTTGAAAAAAAAAAAAAAAAAAGATATTTACAGATCAGAAACTTTGCTCAAACTAGTCTGTCTACCCTCATCCACCAAATGTGACTAATGGGCAGACATATTCAACAGACTCGCAAAGGTTTTTGAGATCCCTCTCAACCTATCTACACTGACAGCAGTATTTGGAGTAGTAGTAGTAATGTTAAAGACACTAATCTTCGGAAATGAAAAATAAATGCTATTGCCTTTGCATGTGATTGTTAGACAAGTGATCCTTCTTTGGTAGAATGATGAAACACCACTCACCTACACTCATTGGAGATCTAATGCAGTTTTTGTCATTAGAGAAAGTTAAATTCACTCTTAGGGGATCTACTGGTAAGTTTTATAAGCCTGGCAGTCATTCATCATCCATGTGAGAATTGCAAATTGAAAAACACATTGAGTATGATATTGTCTGTATGTGAATTTTGCTGAAACGTACAGCAAAACTGACAATATATGTCACAAGCAGTCATTCGTGGTAAAGGTGTGACGCATGTCATGACAGCACATTGCCATTTTTTTCCCTCCCCTTTTTTAAATTAAAATGTTCTAGTATTTTTAATATTACAGTATTTTGTTTTTTCTTCCTTACATTGTTTTTGTTTACTTATTATTTAATTGCTGATTTATTATTTAGTTTAATTTCTTTTCCAGACAAAGTGTGTCGGTGGGTGGGTGAAGGAAATAAAGTGTCCAAAAAGAAAAAGTGTCGGCTACAAAAGGCAGACGCTACCTGTATGCCAGTAGGTCGACACATGGCCTGTCCGAGAATGCTGAAGATGGAGTCCTTGTCTTCTTCACTGGTGGTTGCTGGCAGCATCTCCTCTATCTCCTTCTTCTCCCCAGGAAGAAGAGGCAATCCCTCCCCTTGGCTGGAGAGAAAGAAAAAAAAAAATCAGAAGAAATATTCCTACAGTATGCTGTTTATAGGGCTGATGGGCCTGGAAATACAAGATAATATATAATGCAGTCAAATACACCGCCAACAACAACTACAGAATCAAACATTACCATGGAGTTAAATAAACACCTCTCTGACAACAGCAACCAACAACAAAACATTAGCAATTTTACAATGGTACAGTTAATTGTATTAGATCATACAGGTGAAGCTCCAAGCTAGAAGCTATACATATATTCCTATGAGTCCACTAACCTGGCATTATCTACCACCTTCCTGCCCCAGCGGTAAGCCCAGCTGGCCAGGGCTGCCCAGGACTTGGCCATCTCTGGAGCCAGGCTGGTGGAGAGCTGGTAGAGTAGGCCCAACACAAAGTCTGGCTCCCCAACGCCCACACTCACTGCACAGAGAAGATCACAAAGATTAAAATGTAGCTAGAATCAAATCGTCAACGCTAGTATACCGTTTGATTGGTGGAAAAAGTCCTAAATGTCTTATCAATGGTACAAGACACTGGTAGTTTAGATGTTTATGAATGCATATGGACATATCTGGATGTGTCTATATTTGTCTCGAGGTAAAAAGACTTCAATGTGTATTGAGTGTGGATACTTTATCATAAATGTCTCTTAAATTAATTAATCTAGGTAAGCATGTACTGTAAATGTTACCTGAGGTCTCAGGGATGATATGGGGAATGCCCTGGTCCTCGAGGGGAAGCTCCAGCAGAGCAGAGATATTCCGGCTCAGAGGTGACATGCTGCTCACAGCATTGGATGAGTTTACTGCTCCTGACTTCTTTACCACCTAGACCAAAGCATCACCAGTCCTTATCTATAATTTTGTACATTTTTTCCTTAACACCACCACCCATTGCATACTTGGTGCAAAGGAGGACTACATTACAATATGCAAAGCAATTTTAATGTTTGACAGCTAAATAGCAAAAAAAGGTACAAAATGCTTCCAAGCACCTGATATTATACCAATAAATACCTCAGTAACATCATGTAAATGTCAGGCTTAAACACTGAAATTCAGACCAAAGTAAAGGTAGATCTGTATTGATATGTGAGCATGCCTGTTTAAGCTGAGGTGCCATGTCCTTCCAGTCAGCCAACAGCCATTTGCATAGTGTCAACAGTGAGCGGCAGGCAGCACCTTCATTCTTCCCCACATGACAGTAGGACAGAGCAGCCCTGCTCAGCATCTCCATGGCTGTCATGGACTGGCCTGTGGACAGAGACACTGCTTAGAGGAAACTGAAGACTGAGCAACATCATCAACACACTGCAGAAATACAGTAGTTTCTGACAGCTGAGAAACTGATGACACCTGGCTAACAAATGCTCGGATCAGCCTTTATAGCTTTATCAGCTGACATTTTGAGACCCGTGTGCATCTTCAAAAGTTCAAAAAATGCTGTCACTGTTCTGCATCATTACGTTGTGTGTGTGCCGATTCTCAGGCTCATCCTCTGTGAGGTCCTTTGAGACATATTTACCATGAAAGGCTTTACAACAATCTTTCATAACATTGTGGTGAGTACTGTTGTTCTTGTGGCTCTATGTATAAGCTGCTCTGGACATATTTTAAAATCTATATATTATTTTTCATCATGATTGGTGGCCTATTCTGTACACATTACATCTATTGCATGTCTGTCTGTCCTGGGAGAGGGGTCCCTCCTCTGTTCCTCTTACTGAGGTTTCTTCCATTTTTTCCCCGTTAAAATGGTTTTTTGGGGGGTAGCTTTTCCTCATCCGAATCGAGGGTCTAAAGACAGAGGGTGTCATATGCTGTACAGATTGTAAAGCCCCTTGAGGCAAATTTGTGATATTGGGCTATATAAATAAAATTTATTTGACTTGACAGATGTAATAGTAATTCCCAGCTTTGTCCTTGCCAAAAATCACCATTCTATTCCCGCAAGAGTAGTGCACAGCTTTTGAATGTCTCCTGTTCCTCACCTGCAGTTCTCAGGACTTTGGCTTTTTCTATCTGCAGCTCTGGTCCCCATTTCTCCCCCAGAGTCCCCTCCAGCGTGAGACGCCTGAAGGCCTGGCTCAGCTCGTCCTGCTGCTCCTCTTCCTGTGTCCTGTCACTGCACTGACTGAGCAGGCGGGACGCCAGGGCAATGTTGCCTTTTTTCCGGGCAAATTTTACAGCAGTCAGGCAAAGCTCCATTAGGTGGCTATCTATGGAGGAAGAGTAACCTGGACAAGAATGGAGAGGGTGAATTTTATCTTCATGTGGACAAATATAGGGTTATGGGCGGTCCACTTTAGACATCAGCCTTATTTTACTGCTTACTGATTGCTTTCAGCCATCTCAGAGCTGTGTTAAGTTACTGCTGAGGCGAACCCAACATTTCCTGTTGCAGCTACTTTACATTAAAAGCTTTCCATTGGTGAACAAGCAGTGAGCATTTATTGTGAAGAAGTTATAGGACATGCAATGTGTTTATCACAGAGTCAGTGGTACTTTGTTTGCAATGCTATTCTTCAATAAAAACAGGTGTACACAATAAAATGTATAAATATTTGGGTGTATTTGGTCAGCTGATCAGTTTTTAAGCTGCAGACTAGAGACTCTCTGTAAACTACTTATTTAACACTTTTACCCCCCGCCAAACTACACACTGTTCTGAGTGTAGGCCATTAATACTGACAATACACCAATTCTAGTCATTGATAATTACCTTTGAGTTTGTGAAGGAGTTGTCTCTGGAACATGGTGTATCTGAGGGCCTGAAGGAAAGGCTTGACATCCTGTTGCTTACAAGAGCTCAGAGCCTCACTGCACAGAGGAATCACACAGTCCTGCAAAGCATACAAACACACAGGGTGGAATTAAACCCCCAGCTTGTTTTCTTTGGTCAGAACAATAGTTAAGTTTATTTTGTGGCTTTTTTGCATCTGTTTACTTTAGGTTAACACTACCTCTATACAAGCCAACCAGGGCTAAGGAAGCAACACTACATTAATTTGCCAGCAGCTTCATTATTCACAGTGTTAGTACCTTGGTGTATAGCAAAGAATTAGGGATCTTTGGTTGTGCTCTTTTTCATTATTTACATTTACATCCTCCGATATCCAAACTAGTAAACACTTAAAAAAATTAATAAATAAATAAAGCCATTCAAACATTCCTAGTGTAAATGCAATCTATTTATATTACATACAGTCAAATGGAAAGTGGGAGTGTACATACTTCTTGTCCAGTGAGTGTGTTCTCCAGGGTGGCAGTGCAGTGGAGCTGCAGGGTGGGCAGGGTAGGCAGAGCATCAGACAGAGTGAGTGTGGACAGACGAAGAGGACCAAAGCAGATCCGTCCAGTCTGTTTCAGACAGCGCACCAACGAACTGCAATATCACATCACATGATTTACTAAGAGACTGCATAGCTCAGACATGAAAATGGGCTGGACTTGATACGTGGTACGCACTCCACCAGGTGAGCCACTAGGGCGCCCTCAACCACATAATTTGCTTCATCAGAACTGCTTGTCAGATGGAGGAATGGCTTCGGAGAACTGACAGGACCTCAAACACACATTTGCAAGTCTCTATGTGAATACTCACTCCGGATTGGCTGTGCTCCTCTGCTCCTGCTGTTGAATGGTTTTCGTCATGGAACTAACAGCGCTGCGAAGGAGCTGCACCTCGATGGCTCTCTGCAGCTCAGCTGGATCTGGACTCATAGAGGGTAGAAGCCTCTTCAGATCTGACAAACACACACACCAGAATGTAATAATGTTTAGGCTAAATGGGAATGTTTGAAGAAAACCTCTGAAAATAATAATCTAATCCACTAAGTACCAGTTTACACATATACAAACTAATCTACAATCCAACTCTGAAGCTTGCCATGTTTGGTAGTTGCTGACACTGTCAAAAGAGTAGTTGGCGCAGTTGGTGATGGTGTTGTATTACATTGCATTAAAATATGGTGATTTGATATTCTGTCTTGGTGGACAATAGATTATAAATACCTTTTAACACCATGAAATTTGATGGTTTCATTCTTAAAATAAAAAAGTAAAATATTTACAGGATATCTTCATTAAAAAAAATCTGAGCATCAGGAAAATTTTATCTTTTAATGATTTTCCAGAGTCTGTCCTATAATGCACTCACCCAGCTTGTCCTTACTGCTGGAGAGCGAGCTGTAGTCCTCTCCGGGCAGCAGCTCCAGCTGAGCCCCACATTCGGCAAGATCTCCCTCCTCAAAGCGGCTCAGAGCCTGGATGTAGTTGAAATCTGTCCTCAGGTTGATGCTGACTGGATTGTTGGAGTTCTGTTTAAGGGTATGGAAGGTGGCCTGCCACTCCTTAACAGAGGCCCAATCACAGAGTGCCACGTAACACTGACAGGCTTTGTTGGCCAGAAAGTTGATCACCTCAGGAGAGCACTCACTGGACTTGAGCAGCACAGTCTTCCTGCTGTCACCTTATCAGAGGTACCCCCCCCACCCCAAAAAAAAAACCACTTTGATCATCAGTCCTATGCTGCAGTGCATTACAGTCTTCACAGTAGTATTTAACAGAGGCAAGACACCGAAGCAAAGTCTAAAAGACTAGGCATTAAGAACATTTTTCCTTGTCAACCTGATAAAAATACCAGGAACTAAAATGTTGATACATTATTATTATTATTGTCGTTGTTGTTGTTATAGTAATTATTATAATGCTTATTATTATTATTATGGTTATTATAATAAGTATTATTATTATTATTATTATTATTATTATTATTATTATTATTATTATTATTATTATTATGCATTATTTTTAAGCCATTAAAAAAAAAAAGAGTTTGACGGATTTAAATCTAGTGATGTCCCATGCTGGTCAGCTGGGTTGAGATCAGGGCCGAGGTCATTTAAAAAATAAAAAACCTGCTGTCCAAACACCCTGTTGTGCTCCACTGGAATCCAATACATTACTGCGTATTACAGTTAGAAAGTGAACTGCAGAGAGTAACAAACACATATCCAACAGCACAAAGTTAACTTGTTTTAACCTCACTCAACTGGTGGGTATGGGTTGAGTGACTGGCAGTTGCCAGGTCATTAGGTTATTCATTAACATATTTTGTTTTCAAGCATTAAAACTTTTATTTGTCCATGAGCCAATGGATATGATGCAGGTTACATGACTGCTTCATAGATATTCATGATGGATATCGCTGTTTTTCAGCTATACACAGATACATTTTAGGTCATTAATGGGCCCTCTAATATTAGTGCTAAACTTTGAATCAACACAAGCCTGTTCTCTACGAGTTCACTGAATTCAATTGAATTCTGGGGGAATTAAATTTAGACATAATGAAGTGCAAATACAGGAGGAACCAAACTAATTTTATTTTATGGTAGTTGGAGTGCATTATACGTAGATATTTGCTGGTTACCGTTGCTGGTGTGTTTGGGGCTACTCGTGTTGCTGGAGAGTTTCAGCACACAGCATTCAGAGCTTTTGATGCTGCAGTCTATCCCTGTAACTGCAGACAGCTGATCTTGATACTCCAGCGCTGCCTTCTCAAACCTACACACACACACACACACACACACACACACACACACACACTTACTATTTAGTAGAGGACAACCAAATAAATAATATATGGATGTGGATGATTTAGTGAGTATTTTGCTGAGTTGTGAAGATTTCTGGTTATGGCTTACCGTCCCTCAGCCTGCAGGGCGACTGACGACAGCCAGCCCAGACTCCTGCCAGTGGTGAAGAGGCTCCAGGCTGCCAGGCCCTGGATGGCCTCCGGACAACGCAGCTCACACAGAGCCTCCACCAGCAATGTCAGAGGAACCTCCAGCTCTGGACCCTGATGTGCACACCAAAACATGCTATTCATCTAACCAGATGATTATATCAAATAACCTCATACCTATACATTAGAAATGCTGCCATTACACAGCACCTTAAAACTTACACACCAAGGACGTGCACACATAGAAGCTACAGAGGCTCAAGCCTGTGTCCTTTGCTTTCAAAAAATTGAGCTGCTGCTCATCAAAATGTCTGTGTACATCCCTGCTGCACACAACATTTTAACGTAGCACGTAGGTTGCTTCATGTAACAGTTTACTTGCACTGACCTGGCTGCTGCTGTTCTTAATCTCTGTAAGCAGGTCGAAGCCGTGGCGAATGGTTACTGCCGGTTGGCCCGACAGAAGACCGACCCTCATCAGTGCTAGTCGGATCCTCGTCAACCAGTCTTGGCACGTCTGACGGTTGGTGTAGAAGAATGTCCTGATGCCCTGGGACACAGAAGGAGGGATTAATCATATTATTTATACACAGGCCAATGACTATTACTAAAAGTGATGTGGTTGCCATTCTGAATCCATTTTAATGACTCTTATTGAAATAGTGTGCCCTGGCCTCAGCACTCCGCCTTGACTGTCATACTTTAAACACTTAAATCTTCAACCGGCATTGGAGTCTGGAGCTTTTATTTGCACACCTTTGGTGGGGCAGTGAGAGCGTTGGCGCAGCCCTCATAGGCGTTGTACATGAGCTTCTCCAGGTTCTCCAGGTACTGAAGAAGCAGAGCGAGACGGAGCTGATTGGAGTGGTGACCATCCCCATCACCTCCAGCACCAGCCCAAGCTCCAACATCCTGCTCTGGGTTCAGACTGTGGGCAGCCAGGCTCCGGATCATACCTGAAACACAAGGATACAGAAGAAAAATAATGCAAGGCTGGGGTACACTGGTGGCCTAGAGGTCAAGGCGTCAACCATGAACTGCAGCATCCCTGGTTCGTGTCCAACAGGGGACCTTTGTTGCATGTCATTCCACGTCTCTCACTCCTTGTTTCCTGTCATCTCTCTACTGCCCATCAAAAATATTTAAAATAATTCTAATAATAATAATAATAATAATAATAATAATAATAATGATAATAATAATTGAAGCTTTTTGAAGTTAACATTTTTTTACTTTTTTCCACATTTTCTTCTTCTTTTTTTATTTTTAAAGTGGCTATTGCATATTGAATACAGAAAATGCATTCAGAGTTGTTCCGATACAGAAAACAATGGACTATGCACAAGGACTGCCACATGTTCACCATGTATATTATTTACTTTACAAAAATCTGTAAAGGCTTGAAAACCAAATTAAGTTCCAATCTCTCTGAACACAAACTGGATCTAGTCATCTTTACCTTCAATGGTCTGGAAGGTGTCCTGAGCTCGGCCCAGCGGTGTTCGGAGTTTGGACAGTACAGTGAACTGTGCGGCCTCCCACACTGCCCACTGCCATAGCACCACCTCGGTTTTCAACAGTGCCCGTGACACTACACCTGGCCTGCTGCCATCTACACCTCCTCGCCCATCCCGTTTTTCCAGTCGCTGGCAGCTGTAGTACAGACGTTCCAGCCAGGGATCCTTTCTGTGGATACAGAACCGTGAAGCTTAGGAATTGTGTGTCATTATAGTGACACCTGGCACACAGTCAACACGAGGTACACATACAGTGGTACAAACTGAATGAATAACATTCTGCTATGGTACATATACATCAACCAGCTCCATGGAGCAGGTCATTTAGCTGCAGAGGGACTAGCTGGAATCCATGACCCTGGTATTCAGAAACAGACATTACTCAGAAGTATAATCAACATTAACCAAAATCAGTAGAAAGATAGTAGAAAATAAACAGCATTTGCATCCTGCCATAATAAAAAATGTCTTGTTTTGGTTGTGGGGGGAAGAAAAATAAAAAAATAGTGGTGTATTTTAAAAATACCCTCCACCTTTTCTCCCTATGAACATTTGTGTGTAGCTCTCACAACGGAAAACTACTCACTAACAGGTTAAAAAAAAAAAGGAAAAAAGGAGAAAAAATAGCTGTTTGCTAGGAAGTTCACTATGACTTAATTTCTGCAAGATTGAATACAGCCTTACAATTTGGCAAACTGTATGCTGCTATACAAACCCTTGCTGTATCTATCTCTAGGACTGTAAGAGCAAAGGCCCGGTAACAGAAATCTATGCAGTGTGATAGGTACCCTCCACGGTGCAGGACTCCATATAAGATGAAGCTGATGAGGTCGCTGAAGTCCTGGGGGTGAAAGGTGCTGCTTGGTGCTCGGCTCATGTGGTGGCGGATGGCCAGTGAGATCTCCCTCATCTCAGGGTGGCTATGGTTACTGTGGACAAACAAATCACACACGCGTCATTAATAAAAGGCATACACCCTACCGTGTGAATAAATTTATTGACCAATGATTCATTGAACTGTATTGTGTTAAACCAGCATTATAAGATTAACAATTTGAGAGATTAGATTAACTAAGAAATGATTGACTTTCATCACTTTTAGTATTCAAGGTACATTTATTTCAACACAGGGCTGCACAATGAAATGAAAGTTGTAGCCCCTTCACGCTAAACACACACAGAACATACAAATTAGAGCCCGATTGATATGGGTTTTTTGAGACCAATATCGATTTTAGAGGGGAAGCATTCACCAATTACCAATATGGCAGCCAATACAGTGAATTTTTGAGCTGGAATGAAAATAGTCCTTTTCTATGTGGATTGTGCACCAATTTTGCACTAATATGACCATGCAGAGGTACTCAGAAGGCTGCTTTCTTAAACAAATAACTTAATTAACGAATATTTAAGTTAAATATTGTGGGAGAAATTTTGGTGTGTAATTGAATTTATGACACTTTGACTAAAGTATGGTTGCACAAAGGAGGCCTCAGGCCCTGTGATTATGTTGTTTAGGGTTATGGGGCACTAGATGTTCCTAACATAAAATAGAAGTGTCCCTGAAGTTTCTATTCTTTTTATACTGATAACTACAGTCTCTTTTTTTGTCTCATCTATAGATGATATAACCTGTAAACCACCACCCACTGTTCTGGTATAAGAAGTATTGTGAAACGTTCACTGTATCCGGTGAAAAAACTCCTGTTACTGCAACAAGGGGACATTATTTATTTATTTTCCAGCATTGCATCTCACCAACTAGGTAACAACATAGCATGAAGACTCAACAGACTGAAACCACCACTGCACCATCGTCTGCTGAGCTGCAGAATGATGATGAGATGCTCTAACGCTTACCTTTCAATCTGCTACTGACTAACAAACTGTAGCCAAACAGGTGGAAGGTCAGCAGTTCAATCCTGGCTTCCCCCAGCCCACATGTCGAAGTGTCCCTGGGCAAGATACTGAACCCCAAATTGCTCCTGAGGGCTGTGCCTTTGGTGTGTGTGAATGATTAGTTACTTTCTTTGGACTGATGAGCAGTTAGCATCGGTCATCAGTGTATGAATGTGTGTGAATGTGATATGTAGTGTGAAGCGCTTTGAGTAGCTGGAAGACTAGAAAGGCGCTATACAAGTACAGTCTATCTATCATTTAGCTGGCTAGCTACATCGCTAACACAACAAACAGTTGTGATAAGCATGAGTGACGTGACGGTTGTCAGGGACAGGGTTATATTAGAGTTATACTGAAAAGAGAAAATGATCGGTTCATTGTTTATTAAATTTCCAGCAATGTATTTCACAAACTAGTTAGCAACTTACAGTGAACACACTGCTTTGACTCCACTACGACTGCTCAGCTGTGCACACAGCACTCTACTATATGTGCTGCGTGGTGCTCAGAGTATTGTAGCCATAGCGACAGACCACACAGCTGCCTTATGTTCCAAAATGCAAATGTTACTTTTTGTTACTGTATGTATTGTGTCTGTTCAGAAAACGGTGGTTTATGTTGGTCATTTTGGTGCTGGTTTATAGTTTTACCTATTAGTAAGGTGGCTGTTACATTTCATGACACCAGCTGTAGTTTACTGGTATGTCGCAGGTTCTGAGAGTGAGAGTGGCAGGTCCTCTGGAGATGGAGAAGTGACAGCTGACTCTTTGAGGAGATCAAAGCGAGCATAAAATGTGTTAAACTCATCTGGCAGCTCCTGCTTTTGTAGCCTGTGATGGTATGGATCGCTCACACCATATCTTTGGTGTTGTTGAGTCAGGGTATTACTTCACCTGGTGGGAGGGTGGACATGCTGATGGAATTTAGGTAGACAGTTCTGAGGTCTGTTTGATTAAAATCACCAGCTACAATAAAAATACCATCCAGTTGTTTTGTCATGTGACTGCTGATGACCTCATACAGTTCCTGTAGTGCATTTTTCTCAAGGTCCGCTGCACTTAATCCAATCCCTGCACTTAGTTTTCCAACATTGATGAGTGTATTTCTGTCATACTGTAGGTAATTCAACATCCATAGATAATACGTGCTTAAATAACAAATTAAAACAAAATTGTAGCAAAGTTTGAATGAGCTACTGGCCGCCGTATCTGCACGCACCACCATCAGTGATGGTATTATGATGGTAATTGTGAATACTATATATACACAAGATGTCAAACAAAGTCTTACCTCAAAGCCACATCAAGGGGGATCGTCCTGAGCAGCTTGCCATAGGCCTGCCTCACCCTCACTGCTGAATGGACCAGCTGGACTCTGCACACATCCAGACACCTAATGCACGCCCCCCCCCCACACATACACACAAACACACACACACACAGACAGAGCTTAAACTTAACAGGCAGCTGCCATCCTAGTTTTTTCCCCCATGTCTGCAGCAAAGTACAGAACTGCAAGAAAATATCACTATTTTACAAATCAAATTTAAAATACTGTCTGAAAGCAATTTAAGCTTGTGTGTGTAAGTAAGATGTTCACCTCTGCAGCAGCTCAGTGGACAGAGCTGAAGAGAGGACCTGTAAGCTGTGGCAGGTCTGAAGGCAGATACTTTGATCTTCATTCAGACCTATCCAGAGAAAACAAACATTCAACAACGTTACTGATGAATAACTGATCTGAAAATGGCAGTTACATAGCCTGTCAGCCTGTGGAAAACACAAGGTGAAAAATTCTTTGTTGGAAATCCTGGCCATGTTGGGCTTACCGTTTGCCAGCAGACCCCTGCAGAACTTGTTGAAGGAAGGCAGCGAGAAGAGAGGGCTATAGGTGTCTGACTTCTTCATCAGCATAGAGATTTCCTGAGCCCAGGTCAGCAGCAGCCTCCTGAGACACCAACACAAAAGTCTCACAGCAAGTGTATCCAGTAACCTTGGTGTCTTGCTGAAATGTAGTTTTCACTCTTGCCAATGTTACATGGATACTAGTCACACAACCATTAGTTGCTTCTTGTGAGCCTGGCTCACTTTGTGTTTTGGCTCATTAATACATTTAAAAAAGGTGCTAGTGCTAAAGACGTTTTTCCATTCATTTCCAGACTTTTTACTTTCACGCTTGCCAATGTTAACTAGATTTTTTTTAAATACCTTCTTCAAGCTCATAGACAATTCACCAACAATATAAAATATGTGGTATATAAAACTTTTTGTGAAGGCCTACAGGTGTACAAGAATAACAAAAGGACTCTTAATGGTGCCATGTGTACATGTACTGACTCCTAATGTAACTGGCTATCAGTAAAATTATTGTGTTTGTGTGTGTCAAAGTCAGGGAGAGAATGAACCTGGCCTCGGGGTAGAGGTGCTCCTTCACCAGCAGACCTCCCAGAAGGCTTAGCAGTGTGCTGAAATGTTTCTTTGTTGCTGTGGTCACAGTGCTGATGACAGCGCCATCGAACAGGGAGGGAGAAGATGATGAGAGGCTGGATGAGATGAAATGATCATGTCTGGATAAAAAAAAACAGAAGACACACAAGGGCAGTTAAGAAGAGTAACAACAGAGCAGCCAGGACAGTTATAAATGTTACCGTTTTGCATTGCATTTACTTAAAACTTGACTTTCACTGTGAAGCATTAAAACCTTGGAGAAAATCTGACATGTCATACAGGAAAATGTGTCTGGTTTCGTGATGAATTCTTCAGAGAATACATATAAAACATATTACAAGACCATATTTCTGAAGCCACCACAAACAGCCTCACATGCCAGATTAAAACATTTAGCAGAATGGCAACCATCTCTGCAGCTCTTCATCAGTCAAGTCCTTATGGTAAAGTGGCTGGACGGAAGCAAGTGCTGAGTCACTGACAGCATACATGGATTTCATTAAACAGCACTATGAGGATGGGTTGTACCAAAACTAGGTTTTGGAAATCTCTAGGCACCACACGTTTCTCTCTGTGTAAATAATATTATAAAGAGTACAGTCTAGACCTGCTCTATAGGAAACGTGCAATGAGATAACTTCTGTTATGAATTGGGTCTATATAAATAAAATTGAATTTCATGTAAAAGTCACGATGGCAATCTTACCATGTTGGAAGGGTAACATTTCCATAACTTGTACCACGTTGTATACCACTTCTACAGTGATTATTAAACTGATTTTAAACTGATTTTTATTTTGTTTGTGCGTAAGTGATAAAGTTTGAGATAGTACATTTATACAGTGATCTTAGGAAGCAGTACAAGATGTGCATCCATCTGTCCCCCTCTCTCTATCTCCCTCTCTCTCCCTTCCAAATATCGGACAAGAACACAGTTCATTCCATAACATCGTGGCATGTCTGAATAAAGGAACATAAAAGACAACATGCTAGTTGTTAGAATAAAGATGTACATAAGTTATCCCATTTATGTTTTGTTCTTAGTAGCCTTTAAAGTACACAGCAATGCTGTGTGTATATGTGTGTTATTAAACTTGTGTCTGTGAGATTAACAGGAATGCACCCTGCCATACCGACAGGGCAGGCTGACACCGCACCAGATGGTCTCATGAGTTGTGGCTGCCACCAAGGCCGCTCTCACGAGATAGACCTGACAACACCACTTTGTTTCTTTTCTTATTGTAGTAGTATATACTTCCCCCACCCTTTAGAAAACTATGTAACAGGGAATCTCCTAAACTGAATAAAAAGAGGAGGCTGCATGGATGCACTTCAGAGTGAGTAGGACATGTAACTGAATGCATCTATGCTTACTCTCCTCGAGTAAAACTTAAGTTAATGCCTTTGTCTTTCTTTCCTTGTATATGATTTAAATGTTCTAGGTATCTTGAACCTGACATTAACTTGGTCCTTCGAGGATTCCAACATATCCAGAGTTTCCAGTGGACACGGAGGATTCCAGGGAAGACTGTGCACAGCGGCCCCCTAGGTGGGCTCCTAAGATCCTTTTGAGAGGAACTGGATTTCCTCCTCGTTGGCTGGAAACCGAGGATTGACGGAATCTGGAGGAGTTAGACGAAAGGCTGAGGACGGCGGAGTCCTGTCGCTGACTTAAATTCCGTGAGTAGGTTTTAAGTTAAAAACCTGTGTGACTGCGGCTGTTTAGCGCGTCAAAAGAAAAGCCCTGAGGATTCTAGACCCTATCAGGCAAGAGAATAATTTGGGTGGGACGGTGGAATCCCCTTTTAGTGAGACTAAAAGTTAAAACTCCATGGTAAATTAGTAGGCCTCAAAAGTGTGCGAAAAAGACGTCTGTAAATAAGTAAATAGGAGTGTGGATGATTGTGTGAGTGAACGGAGACAGAAATACCATTTGGTATTTTTTTTCTCATACCAAAACAGTGGGAAAGAAAGCAATAAACCTTACAGGAAGCAAAGGCAAGAATTCTCCACTCGAAAGAGTTGAAGTGAGAATTACCTGGAAAGGTATTTTAATTATTGCCCCACTGATAACATCCCAACGTTTAGAACACCCTAGGTGTTAACCCAGCGTTGGACCAAAACACATAAAAAACAGCTCCAGTATGGGCAAGAGTCAAAGTAAGCCCAAAACTAGGGAGGATTTACAGTGTAAAGATTGGAAGTATATAGAAAAACAGGATCCTGATAAAATAAAATATTTGGATAAATGGGTAAAAGATTACGGGTTTAATGGTAAACTAAACGTCAAAACAATTAAGCTACTACAGGAAACAATACAAAACAACACTAACAAAGATCCTAAAAAGATGAAAAAGTCAGGTTATGAGGAAACCAAATATTGGATAAAAGTAGCTGAAAAAAGTGAAGCTGGAGAAAGAGACAGAAAAAAGAGGGAAACAATAGGAGAAGTAGATGAGAAAACTGAAAAAACACAACAAGTAATGTTTCACAGACAGGAGGATGATGAGACAGGGCCGGTAGGAAGAAGGGCAGAACAGAGAAATGAGGAAGGTGCCTCAGGGGGACCTCCTCCTACAGCTCGACTATACCCTGATATTCCCCAAGAGGAACCCCCTGAGTATGATACCACGCCTCCCAGAGCACTAAGATCAACCCGAGGTACTGCAGGCCTCAGATGGTCTAAGAAATTGGGAGCAGTTTTTTCCCCAACTAATCCTCCAACCGTTGACACAAAAGTAGCAGATGAGTATCCTATGATACAAGTAGCTAATCCAAACACGAATGAAGGACAACCACCAACAATCCTTGTTTATAGAACTTGGAACATGAATGATGTTAAAAAAGCCTTAGAGGGCATAACTCCATACAAAGAAGATGTCACGCAATTTGTAATTGACATGGAAAATGTGCGAAAATCCTATCATCTAAATGGACAAGAAGTCCAACAAATCTGGATGTGTGCTCTGGGACCAGATTGGCATAACGTTAGAGGAGATTGGAATCCTCTGAACACAGCAGGTGACGGTCCTCTTCCATGGGACAGCCAACAAATGGCAGTAGAAGTAAACGGTCTGGCAACCAGAGCCACAGCCAGGTTTAAACAAAAAGCAAATTACACTGAAATAGGCAGAGCAAGACAAAGAGACGATGAAACTTTTGATGACTATAGACAGCGCATGACTACAGTGTTTAAAATCCATTCGGGACTAATTGACGACAATAATGACCAAGGAGCTTACCGACAACAGTTGAAAAATACTTTACATGTGGGCTCAAAAGACGCAATCAGAATCTGGGTGCAGAAGCACTACATTGGACTGTCTACTGGTACCCTTGATGAGTACATTAATCATCCTTTGCACGCAGAAAAGTTGCTAAAGAAAAAAGAAAAGACAGTAGGAACGTTTTTTGGTGAGGAAGAGACTGAGGAAGTGTTTTACCATGACCAGAATAGAGAGAGGGGGAGAAACAATAGAGGGCGTAGATTTCATAGAAAAGGACAGAGAGGAGGCAGAGGCAGAGGAGGTTTTGGACAGAGAAACAGACAGAGAGAAGCAGGGTGTTGGAACTGTGGGAAAGATGGACACTTTGCTGTAGATTGTCCAGAGAATAAACAACAAGCATGACTAGAAGCTAATGCTACTCAGACACCAAGATTAGATGACGTCAGTGATCATGATGAGGTTCTAATAAACTACCAGGACTTGCTTGCAGTACATTTTGAGAAACCGATGGTGACTTTATGTGTAAATGGAAAACCAATTGATTTTCTTTGTGACACAGGAGCATGCAGAACAACTTGTAAGGAAAGTTTCCCTAAGGCTTAATCTAGTAATAGCAGTATTGCAGTACGAGCAGCAGATGGCAAATTGACTCATGTGGAAGAATCTGAGCCAGTCTGGTTGAGGGATCCGCAGGGACAGTCATGTCAGATATCTGTCTTGATGTTCCCAGAGTGTTCAGTAAGTCTGTTGGGACGAGATGCTTTGTTTTTGTTGGGATTAGCTCTTGTTCCTACATCACAGGGAAGGATAGAGGTAAAGAGAAAAGCAGAACTAACCCAGGAAGACATCTTTGTCTTAAAAAGGTTCAGGGCTACCTTATTACTACTATTCTTTAGATGTCCCAAATAAACCCCCACACGACACTGCAACTGCATTAATGACAGAGGGAAGACAAGTTATTTCCAGACCACAAGACAAAATGGAGGAAGGAAATTTGCATGTCACTCTATGGTTCAAAATCACTCCAGGACCAGACACAGAGTATGAAGCAAAATTAGACAGAGCAACACCTGTTAAAATCACAATAGATTACATTTATTCGGATGCAGAAAATACTGCCGTTGCAGGTGTAATCATACCAGATAATTTAAAACCACTAAACAGGTTGTGGCTTCCATCCCATATTTCGCTGTACAAAAATGAAAACTTGCAGTGGAAAGACCTGGGGAAGCTGGTTCAGCAAGCCAAAGCGGCAACTGACTGGACAGCGACCTCCGTCAACACATGGACAAGCGCGTCCACAGGCCTGACTAAAAAAGCACTGTTTTGGTCAGTCCAAGTCCAAAAAGGCGTGCACCTCCGTGGTGCTAGTGTAAAAAATTGACATGTGTTTTTTACTCAGGAAGAGATAGAGATAGTGGCTCTAACAGAGGCATGTAAATTAATGAAGAATAAAGACGCTACTATCTATACAGATAGTCAATATGCTTTTGCTACAGTCCATACTTTTGCACAGTATTGGCAAAATAGAGGAATGATCACATCTACAGGGAAACCAGTAACACATGCAGACCTCTTATCTAACCTGCTCAAGGCAGTAGTGTTACCAAAACACCTCGCAGTTTGTAAATGTGCAGCTCATACCTCAGGGACAGATCAAGTATCACTAGGGAATGCATTTGCAGACAAAACAGCTAGACAAGCAGGGACAGATAAAAGTGTTTATGCTGACCTCGGACACTGTTATGACTGATACAACACTCCAAGACATGCAACAACAAGCACCACAGAAAGAAAAGGATTTGTGGGTAAAACACGGAGCACAACTACAAAATGACATCTATGTATGACCAGAGAAAAAACCAATCCTTCCACACAACCTATACAAATGGGCTGCAATATTGAGCCATGGTGTTACACATGTCTCAACAGGAGGGATGGTGGGACAGATAAAACAACATTACACAACCTATGGATTTAACTCTTATTCAAAACATTTTTGTAGAGCATGCTTGATCTGTGCTAAGCACAATTCTCAGGAAACTTAAGACCTAGAAGAGGGTGTTTCCTCACCACAGTATCCGTTTCAAGTAATACATATGGATTTTATAGAGTTAAATCAGAGTGAAGGAAAAAGTATTGTCTGGTCATAATAGATGCCTTCTCTAAATGGGTAGAGCTGTTTCCAACCAAACACCCAGACGCATTAACAGTGGCAAAAGCGTTATGTAAAGACATAATACCCCGTTATGGAATTCCGGAAAAACTTTATAGTGATAATGGAGCACATTTTGTAAACCAATTGATCAAAAAGATAGGAATAATGTTTCACATTAATCTAAAAAACCACTGCGCATATCACCCTCAAAGTGCAGGATTAGTGGAACGAATGAATGGCACTATAAAAAAACGTTTAAAGAAATGTATTGAAGAAACAAGGAGACCTTGGACTCACTGGATTTAGTGAAAATGTACATCAACATAACAGCAACTTCAGGTTTAACTCCATATGAAATGTTGTTTGGTAGATACAGGCTGCCACAGTTTAAAAATCAATGGGAGCTGAGTGAAGAAACCAACCTAGCAGACTATATGAGAAAAATGTTAGAAAAACAAAAAGGAAAACAAGCTGATGAAAATCCTTCTATTTCTCAACAGGAGATCCAATTAGTGGGACCAGGCGATTGGGTGCTGATACGAAGCATTAAGAGAAAACATTGGCACTCTCCCAAGTGGGAAGGGCCTTATCAGGTATTGTTGAACACTCCCACAGCCATAAAAATAGCTGAAAGATCCACGTGGGTACATCTTACTCATTGCAAAAAGGTCATCTCCTCCGACAGTTCCGCAGAGAAAAGTGACTCACAGTCTGATAATAGAGTGGACTCAGGTGTGTAGAACCTGAGTAGACTCGAAAGTCAGTGAAGTATTTCCAAGACACCAGACTCATAGAGGACACTCTTGGGGAAGATGGCGACTAGATGGATAAGCGATGCAATTAGGTGCTGGGGAGTGACAATTGTATTCATATAAATTTTTCTTTTTACCTGGTACTTATGGGAAGCTCCTGGAACTTCCCTAAATAGCACTCATGTTCCGCCCACTTCATCCCAAGGTATCACCCAACCACATGCTAGAGTAAAACGCGGAGTAGGGTATTATCGGCCCACTAGCGTTCTGACGACTTCCAAAAATCCATGTAATGCGACCGGAGAAACGACGTCTAGGACCTATATTTGCTACAATACCACTACCTTTATCAGCACAGTAATCATCCCTATGAACTCCTTTCAATTGGGCGGTTATGTAGGAAGCGAGTGGTATGATTGGACATTCTATTTAAACTCAGTGGGTTTTAAACAAACAGGTATAGACTGGGGATGGGTTTTCGCCACCACGGATAAAACCTGGAGGTCCGATTCCTATGGCTGGCGACCATGGGCACAATATTGGTCACGTGTGTTAACTCTAGAAAAGATAAAACTTGGAAACTCACCCTCCTTAGTTTTAAGATTTAATACCACAGTCAATCCATTATTGGAAAAACCCCCGTCAATGCCTAACTATCCAAATCCACCTTATTACATTTTAGCTCTGTGTGCCTATTGGCAAAGTCATACAGACCCATGCACTTATGTGGCACTGTGCCCTAACATTACAGAAACACCCACTGCCGCAACAGACTCAGATTTGCAACCTGTGCCAGGACTGACGTTGGGGCCTAGGTCCTCAACTAAAGTAAAGATAAAGATCCTCAATAAAAGACCTGACACTGACGAGTGGTTTCAAGTAACCACTGGAGTCTCAGGGAAAAACAATAATTGGCTGTTAATGGTAGAGCAGGCAGCAAATGCAACTAAAGCCGACTGTGTTGTGTGTATGGGCCCCCGCCCCTTACTACAAATAGTTCCTGCACCTATTCCAGCTGAATGCCTGTTGACTCTCATGAGCAAGACAGTTCCAGGACCAAATTGCAGTTATTGGGATGGTATCTTTCCAGTAACAAAAGGCGTAAGAATCAAACCTCTATTCTCTAAACATGTAGCACCAGGAAACTTCTCATGTATTAACCTGACCGGTAGGGGACCTCGTTTAGGTAGCCTTGCAGAGATAGCATGTCCAGTTACACTTCCTGTTTTTACACCCTTCACCCCAGTGTCTCGGGCTGACATATGGTGGTGGTGTGGGGATGAGAGATTATTTGACAAATTGCCTAAAGGTAATTGTGTGCATTGGTAACCCTATTGCTACCAGTAAATGTGTACCCCATATCAGCTGACGCTCTGTATACACAAATAACCAGTACAATGTCCAGTGAGTGGAGACAGAAACGCTCCTCCTGGCGCTCTAAAACCGATCCTACATATATAGACGCTATAGGAGTTCCTCGCGGCGTACCAGACGAGTACAAGATAGCAGATCAGGTGGCTGCAGGGTTTGAGTCCCTGTTCTGTTGGTGGTGCACGATTAACAAAAACGTAGATCGAATCAATTACATCCATTATAACGTACAGAAATTGGGCAATTGGACACAGAGTGGGTTTGAGGCTGTTCATGGACAGCTTTCCTCTACGTCACTGATGGCATTCCAGAACCGCATAGCTCTTGACATGTTGCTTGCAGAGAAAGGAGGTGTGTGTGCTATGTTCAGAGAGCAATGCTGCAAAGGATGGCAGTCTCACCAAGGCCATAGAAGGGTTGAAAACTCTGAATGGTAAGATGAAAGATCAATCTGGTGTAGACGCCACTATGTGGGATTCTTGGTTGGATGCTTTTGGGAAATACCGAACCTTGGTGTCCTCAATTCTAATATCTCTAGCAGTCTTTGCTGCAATATTGACCTTATGTGGATGTTGTTGTATTTCGTGCCTGCGTTCTTTGTCTACTCGTCTCATCACCACAGCAATTTCACCTATGGAGGACCGCTTAACTCAGATGTATCCACTTCTGCAACAAAACCGAGATAACGATGACAACACAGATGACGAATCAGAATATTGGCCTGATTTGTTCCCTGATCCAGGTGACTATGAGTCGCCCCTGTAAGTAACCTAACACACAGTCTGAGTGTAAACATTTTGCCAGACTCATAAAAATGATCTTGCAGTCGAAAATCTGGAACTGGAAATTTAAGATTCCTTCCTGAGGGCAGGGCTTATGTAACTCAGAGTAGCTTAAATTTCCAGTTCCCGTCCAATTTTTTCACAATTGAGAATGACTTCCGGATGGGAGCCGAAACGTCTTGATTCTGAAAACAGTGTCCAGATGACTACGACTGAAACCTTTTCTTTTCTTATTGTAGTAGTATATACTTCCCCCACTCTTTAGAAAACTATGTAACAGAGAATCTCCTAAACTGAATAAAAAGAGGAGGCTGCATGGATGCACTTCAGAGTGAGTAGGAGATGTAACTGAATGCATCTATGCTTACTCTCCTCGAGTAAAACTTAAGTTAATGCCTTTGTCTTTCTTTCCTTGTATATGATTTAAATGTTCTAGGTAGCTTGAACCTGACACTAGTGGTACTAGCTATAATGACATTGCAGGGAGGATACATTGATTGTTCTGATTAAACACAATAAGTTATATTTTTTCTCATATTGTTACGAATTGTTGATGGTGAAAAGAGATGGATTGAGGCCACTTAGTCTAATAGGTGTGTAAAATACAGAATGCTGTAGTGGACAGCAGGGTTGTTGCTCACAGTACAGGTGTGTGTATTACCTGGTGCAGTGGGAGTACAGTGTGTAGAGTACAGCGTACTGGATGGCAGGGTAGTAGATTGCTAACTCAGAGTGGACCAGCATCAGATTGTGACTGAGCAGAGCGAAGACCGTAGGAGACAACGCCCACATCTAAAACACATAAAAACACATTTCAACATGAATGTGCATGGTCATATAAAACAGAAATTCTTCTTCTGTCAGTGCAAACATACATAAACACACACTATATTTTATATTATTCATACACACACACACACACACACGTATACATATACATATACACATATCCTGCCAGCATCTTACATCCTGCAGTTATGTGCTGGATTGTCTCAGGGGCTTCTTTGCACAGCCTAAACCTTGGGTCTTGTCTGGTGTGGTAGATCTGGGCCTCTATTGCTCTGGTGCTCAGGGCCTGCTCCTGTGCAGCCATGATGAGTGCCTCTGTGCTGTCCTTTAGTCCAGCCTGCTCTAGCCATTGGTAGGATTTCTTGATATCAGCCACTTCAGTTATGTTCCGGTGGTACATCCCATGTAGGGGTTTGTCCTCCCATGATGGTCCCTCCTCTAGCACCTCTTCCACTGTTCCCCATTGCCTGAGACATTCCCTGAGCACGTCATCTGTTGGGGCCTTATCTTTGATGTACTTGTGGATCTTGGATGTTTCATCCTGGATAGTGGCTCTATTTTCCTTCTGGGAGTGAGACCCCTTCTGTGTTGACTACCTTCCCTCTCTTCGTCACCATTCGACTTCACTTCTCAAGCCCGAATGACATCCCAATGTCAGAGCTGTAGATCCTGGTGGTGTGGATCAGTGAGTCGATGTCCCGCTCGCTCTTAGCATATAGCTTGATGTCATCCATGTAGAGGAGGTGACTGATGGTGGCCCCATTCCTGAGTCGGTATCCATAGCCAGTCTTGTTGATTATTTGGCTGAGGGGGTTCAGACCTATGCAGAACAGCAGTGG
Organism: Siniperca scherzeri; assembly: GCA_027580175.1. Taxonomy (NCBI): domain Eukaryota; kingdom Metazoa; phylum Chordata; class Actinopteri; order Centrarchiformes; family Sinipercidae; genus Siniperca; species Siniperca scherzeri. The sequence goes on from CM050840.1 coordinate 25,806,327, forward strand.
GGACAGAGCATCTCCTTGGTATATGCCACATTTGATGGATACTTGTGCAAGTGGCTTGCCATTGGCCTCAAGGGTGGTTTTTCCACAGCCTCATCGAGTTTGCAATGAAGTCTCTTAGAGTCCTGTTGATGTTGTACATCTCCAAGCATTCAGTGATCCATGTGTGTGGCAGTGAGTCATATGCTTTCTTGTAGTCAATCCAGGCAGTGCACAGGTTGGTGTGTCGGGTTCTGCAGTCTTGGGTGACTGTTCTGTCAACCAGGAGTTGGTGTTTGGCTCCTCTGGTTCCTTTGCCAATGCCCTTCTGTGCTTTGCTCATGTATTGATCCATGCGTCCACTTATCTTAGCCGCGATGATGACATGAGCTTCCATGTTGTGGAGAGACAGGTTATTGGCCGATAGTTGGATGGGACTGTACCCTTTACATTGGGAAGGGATTGTACCCTGTACAATCCTGATCAGGATTGTACAGGGTACAATCCGTCAGGATCAAGATTGTACGCCCTTCGGTAAGCCATTCAGGGTGCGTCCCATCCCTTAGCAGCTGGTTCATTTGTGCTGCTAGGCGCTCGTGGAGTGCAGTGAGCTTCTTTAGCCAGTAGGTGTGGATCCCGTCAGGGGCCGGTGCTGTCCAGTTGCGAACAGCCGGTTTATTCTTCTGGCTTCATTATCTCTCGTGTACCTCTTTAGGCAGCTGGCCAAGGCTTGGAGCCTTTGTTTGGCAGTTTCGAGTGCTTCAGGTATGGGCATCTGGTTGTACTTCTTGGGTACTTGCTTTCTCATTGCACCTCTCTCGGCCTCTGCCAGTTGGCTCACTTCTCTCTGTGCCTCCTTGATTTTTGCCTCCACCCTTCATTTCCATGTTGGGTACTGTTTCTCAATGTCCTGTGACTTACCAATTGAGCTATCATGCTCTCTCATTTTATATATATATATATATATATATATATATATATATATATATATATATATATATATATATATATATATATATATATATATAGATAGATATAGATAGATAGATAGATAGATATAGATAGATAGAGAGATAGAGAGAGAGAGAGAGAGAGACGCTTGAGAGCAGAAGAATGCGCATAGCAACTTTTTGTTGAGACGGTGAGGTAGGTAATGTAATGCAACAATACATGCCCAAAGTATTTGTTTAGTTTCTGTCTGAGTCTATTTGGTAATCTAAATTAAATGAAACCAACCAAGCTCAGTGCACGGTTGCCAAAATGAGCGAAAGACCAGAGAGGAGTGGAGCGGGGCTGGACTAGCCACGCATCTGAGTGGACAACACTGTGGGGAACGAGTGAAGCGACAGCGGAAAGCTGGGCGGAGCTAACCTGTGGCAGGTTAGGCTTACATCCTTTTTCTTAAAAGGCAACCAAGGCATTTTGATATGTTATGACCGCTTAATAGCTGGTACAGCTATAGGTAATTGAATCCCCTAGACCTAAAACAAAACATTTTACCAGCACTACCTGTGCCGTGACACCGGTATTACTCAGAGTGCTATTTAGTGATTAGCAGTGTAGAAAAGCACAGTGGCACTCACCCCAATGAGAGAGTTCTTGGTGTTGCCGATGGTGGTGAGGGTGCTGAGGTTGAAGATAAGGGTGAACTGAGCCTTCTCCAGGGGTAAGGTGAGGGAGGCAAAAGCAGGGTGCTGGATGCTGGGGCAAGGGCAGCCGGGTGCCAGAGCCCTACCACTGGGTTCCAGGGTTACCGTCAGGCTGGACAGGGCACATTCCATCTCACCCAATACCAATTTATAAGCTGCCTCCAGTGTTGGAATGTTTTTCAGGCTTAGCAGCGCCTGGTACACACCATGAACAGCTGACATCACCTGTGGAAAGCATGCACACAGACACATACACACAAACATAAACACTCTGGTTTAGCAACATTTTGGGGACTGCTTTATTTTCATTTACTCTAACCTAATCTCAACCACAGCCTTCACCCTGACCAAACGCCAGTTTAAGTTATTATCCTTCTGTTTGTACTTTAATGTACTTTTGGTCTGGGTCTGTTTTCCTGGTTGGGACCCCTTAGTTCCAATGAAGAAATCTCAATGCTAAAGCAAACAATTGTATGTTAGACAACAGTGTGTTTGCAGCTTTGTGGAAGCAGTTTGTGTTTGGCACTTACCTGCTTCAACATGACAATGCCCCCGTGCACAAAGCCAGGTAGCAGGGCATGTGACTGGCAAAGGACAAAAAAGAAGGAAAATATACAGAGCGCAGAGCACGGCAGTGCGGTTTTAAAAAACTAAATTCAAGATTTAACTGTGCAACATGCAAAAGAAGACCTCAGTTTTCTTATGCTTCTTTAGCCTTTGCAGCAAGCTTCATTAGAGCCTGCAAACGCCGAATGAACCATTTAACTCATTATGCACATGGTCGGTAATGAATCTGGGGACGCGGACCACAAGTTTTTCTTTAACACTTCATTCATCAGGCATAATCGTGGCTAATATAAGTGGACGCATGGATCAATACATGAGCAAAGCACAGAAGGGCATTGGCAAAGGAACCAGAGGAGCCAAACACCAACTCCTGGTTGACAGAACAGTCACCCAAGACTGCAGAACCCGACACACCAACCTGTGCACTGCCTGGATTGACTACAAGAAAGCATATGACTCACTGCCACACACATGGATCACTGAATGCTTGGAGATGTACAACATCAACAGGACTCTAAGAGACTTCATTGCAAACTCGATGAGGCTGTGGAAAAACCACCCTTGAGGCCAATGGCAAGCCACTTGCACAAGTATCCATCAAATGTGGCATATACCAAGGAGATGCTCTGTCCCCACTGCTGTTCTGCATAGGTCTGAACCCCCTCAGCCAAATAATCAACAAGACTGGCTATGGATACCGACTCAGGAATGGGGCCACCATCAGTCACCTCCTCTACATGGATGACATCAAGCTATATGCTAAGAGCGAGCGGGACATCGACTCACTGATCCACACCACCAGGATCTACAGCTCTGACATTGGGATGTCATTCGGGCTTGAGAAGTGAAGTCGAATGGTGACGAAGAGAGGGAAGGTAGTCAACACAGAAGGGGTCTCACTCCCAGAAGGAACAATAGCAGACATTGATGATGGGTACAAATACCTTGGAATACCACAAGCAAATGGCAACCTCGAAGAGGTAACAAGGAAAACAGCAACTGCCAAATACCTCCAACGAGTAAGGCAAGTCCTAAGAAGTCAGCTCAATGGCAAGAACAAGGCCCAGGCAATAAACAGCTACGCCCTGCCAGTGATCAGATACCCTGCGGGAATAATAAGGTGGCCAAAGGAAGAGATACAGACCACAGACGTTAAGACACGAAAGCTCTTCACCATGCATGGAGGGTTCCATCCCAAATCCAGCACCCTGAGACTGTACGCTAGCCGTAAGGAAGGCGGCCGTGGACTAGTGAGTGTGAGAGCCACTATCCAGGATGAAACATCCAAGATCCACAAGTACATCAAAGATAAGGCCCCAACAGATGACGTGCTCAGGGAATGTCTCAGGCAATGGGGAACAGTGGAAGACTGAAGGACAGCACAGAGGCACTCATCATGGCTGCACAGGAGCAGGCCCTGAGCACCAGAGCAATAGAGGCCCAGATCTACCACACCAGACAAGACCCAAGGTGTAGGCTGTGCAAAGAGGCCCCTGAGACAATCCAGCACATAACTGCAGGATGTAAGATGCTGGCAGGAAAAGCATACATGGAGCGCCATAACCAAGTGGCTGGCATAGTGTACAGGAACATCTGCACGGAGTATGGACTGGAAACCCCAAGGTCAAAGTGGGGAACACCTCCAAAGGTGGTAGAGAATGACCGAGCCAAGATCCTGTGGGACTTCCAGATTCAGACTGACAGAATGGTAATGGCGAACCAACCAGACATTGTGGTGGTGGACAAACAGCAGAGGAAAGCCGTTGTGGTTGATGTGGCAATACCAAGTGATGGCAACATCAGGAAAAAGGAACATGAGAAACTAGAGAAATACCAAGGGCTCAGAGAAGAGCTGGAGAAGGCCTGGAAGGTGAAGGCGACAGTGGTGCCTGTGGTCATCGGAGCACTCGGGGCAGTGACCCCCAAACTGGAGGAGGGGCTACAGCAGATCCCTGGAAGAACACCAGACATCTCGGTCCAGAAAAGTGCAGTACTAGGAACAGCAAAGATACTGCACAGAACCCTCAAGCTCAAAGGCCTCTGGTAGAGGACCCGAGCTCGAAGGATGAGATATATATATATATATATATTCTTTCCAGATGAGTGGAGGTTCTTATAGCAGTAGATTAATGCTCACGGTCTTGGAACCACATCTTCAACTATGAGACATGGCTGGAATGTTTGGGTACCCACATATTTTCGGCCACATAGTGTATTTGCTATACAGAAAACATGAACCAAGCCTTATTTTGGCACATGAACCTATATGTCACCTTGCTATATTCTCACACAAACAGTTTTTTGATAAAGCAACACACTCTCACACACCTCTTTCTCTCGATGGAAGCGCAGATTCAGCAGCTGGGAGTCGGGTGCCAACAATTTCTCAACAAAGGACACGGGCAGCTTTGTGTTAATCTGGTCCACAATCTGAAAGCAATTGCAGAGTCAACAATGACTTCAACAAAATGTTACAGAAAAAAAGTCAGACAGAGCAGGAAAGCTCTACTGGTACATTTCTGGTCTTCTCCGTCTGGAATGCCTCTCTGAAAAAATTGTATTGCTTTGCAGGAAATTTCAGGAAAGAGTGACAGTACTGCTTGACAATTATATCCTCATAGAACTATTTATGAGTAAGCATTCAAACTAACATGTCTAAATTTGTAGACAGTAACATGCACAATGAAGACTGAAAATCAGGCCTCACTTCTCATTCAACAAAACTGTGCTACAGTTTGGTAGAAGGAAGAAAAATATTCAAAACAACATAACCACTACAGAACAAGCTTTTACGGAAGAGGATTAAGGCCACGTGAAAAATGTATTTGAGTTCTGAGTTTAAAGGTAGAATAAGTAGGATTTGTCAGTTGCTGTTTGTAAACACACGATTCAAAGTTGGCCCCTCCTCCCCAGCTCACAGCGAGAGAGAGAGCTAGAGAAGGAATGAACAGAGGGAGTGGCGTTAATGAGAGTGAGAACAAAGCAGTGAATCAGAGAAATAAAACACTATTTTCTGATTGGTTGTTACGTTCTAAAGCACAAATAAAATCTACCACACATCCCTGCGGGAAGAAGCCAGCTTTATCCTGTCCACTGCTCTCTGCTCTGCATGTGTGTGAAGCTCAGACTCGACCTATCTCCACACGTTCCAGATTAGCTGGAGATACATCTTTGATACAGACAGAGAACGGAGGAGACAGCGATGTAGCCTGCTTGCTACATTTTTATAGAGTCCCGACCTCACAGCTTGCATGCTGTTATTGGCTGGGGGCTACACACCACTGCCCAAAGGCTGACGACCCAGAAACGTCCTGAACACAGCAAACTAATAAGAAACTAAGAAAATACAGCCAGAGGGCAAGATCACTGCAGATACAGACACCATCACACACTTCTAGTGGGTCATAAGTGATGATTAAGAGGGATTGTTTTTGTCTATACATTTTTTTTTTTTTTTTTAAAAAGGAAAATCCTACTTATTCTGCTTTTAAAGTCAGAATTCTGAGAATAAACTTTAAATTCTGTTATTGAGAATAAACTTTAAACTCAAATAAATTTTTCATATGTGGCCCTAATCCTCTTCCGTATTTATGGGTGTATAAACTTGATCATAATAAAATAAAGACGGGGCAAACTACACTAAAAATTCCAGTATAAAATGACCATTACACTTGGTCCATCATGCGTAGAGTGTATAACCGAAACCAGATTTGTTTGGGCTGCTGCACTGCCCGATGACAGAGATGAACAATGTGGTTTAGAGCAAAGTGAAGCAAACTGTAGTTGTGATCAAACCAACAAATCAAGTGACGGTACCAGAGTAAGAAGGCTGAGCACTGCCAGATTGTAGTCCGAGCCGCAGGCCCGGCAGCAGTCCAGCTGGTCTAGGCCATAGGCTAGGACAGCCTCCATCAGCTGACCACATGGCTCCACGCTGGCCAGCAACACACCCACACACTCATTCCCTGCTGTAAGAACTGCCTCAGAAAACTGAACCTGCTTCGCTGTGGTCACACAGGCCAGAACCCGGTTCAGTACCTGATGAAAACACAGCACAGACAGAAAAATATTCTGATACCATAAAAGCTCTGGCATGGAATTTACAGTCACTAACTGGAATGTACTTAACTTTATTAGGATATATTAATAACTGCCCCTGGACACTGAGTGTGCCTCTCATGTAATCACTGTTTATTTCTAACATTTGCTGCAAATTTGCAAATGTTAGAAATAAATAAATGCATTCATGCAAAAAAAAAAAACCCACAAACATTTTTATTAACTTTGGTGGGTTCCATAAGTCTCACTATACTGTATCTGCTTTAGATCTGTTAGCAATAGAAAAGCAATTGCTTTTCAGGGGAGATGCACCTATATGGAATTTCAGGGCCAATAACGATAACCGATAATATTAATCTTACAAATGCAAGATTTGAAGAGGAAAAGAAATGTTTAGACTGACAAGATTATCTAATACAACAACATTTTTTAGAGTGCCTTCATTATCCCAATAATAAAGATTAATTAACTTATTGTAAGCTTGTTTGTAGTAACATTCATTATTTTTTTAATATGTAGACTAATTAATACCAGACCCTCTCTCCTTCTTGACAAGCATGTATAGGCAACAAAAACCTTTAGAACAGCTTTACATACTAAGACGGTGTAGTCCCTCATTCATCCAGGAGTGTTCCATCGTAGAAAAGGTTTCAGTCGTAGTCACCTGGACACTCCCATACGGAAGTCATTGAGAATTACTTCCAGATGGGAGCCGAAACGTCTTGATTCTGAAAACAGTGTCCAGATGACTACGACTGAAACCTTTTCTACGATAGCTTTACATACTCTCATTAATTAATGGTTACCTAAAGCCCTTGGATTGTTTAGAAAGGCTGCAAGCCTTGTACAATAAACTAGCTAACAGCCGTGTGGCCTCATTCATCCTCTCCTCCTTCGCCCTTTCTCTGATGCTGATGTGAAGAGACTAACTGCAGGCAGGTACTTCTGGTTAAGAGGAGGGGCTGGTTGGTCTCAGCCTTAAAGTCTTCAAGAATTCAACAAATTTTAAGATACATAGCTAATTAAGCCAACCATAACCTCGTTCATAACTGTTTCCTCGCAGAGCTGTAGTGGAGGTATTGCAACACAAAGAAAGAATTTGGTAATAACAAGGCTGTAATTCTGGAAGATCCCCTCTAGTCACAATAGAAAGGGATTTCTCTTTCAGTGTAAATACAACTAAGTATGTATGTATCAAGACAGACTTTTAAAAAAATTCTCTTTTATGGACAACAATGTCTTCCCACCACTACCAACAATGACATATTTTCATACTGCTTTCCTCATGTGGCTCTTACATCAGTGACATAGACCTCAGTAATGGGTGGTCCTCTGAAGGGGTTGAATCGCTCTCCGATGCTGCGGACCACTGTACTGAAAACCCTCAGCAGAGCTGCCAGCTTGGGCAGTGAAACTGAGGGAGGGGGGATGTCTTCATCTACCACCTCACCTGACACCACATGGTTCAGATCCTAAACAGAGCACAGACTCAGTCAAGTCTTTGACAAAAGCACTCATCAGTTCTATGTGGCAATATTTACATGTTTCATAATTTTGACAAGAGAATATCATTTTAAAAAGATTTGAAAGTCTTTAAGTATTTACAGTCTTAATCACAAAAGACTTGCTACCCTCTTGCAAAATGAAAACTGCATATCCCCTTAATCCTTCTCAATTCAAATAGTATAGAAAATATTGATATTTATCCAAATATACAATTTGTTGTCCTAGCCTGTAAAATAATATACATTTTTATACACTGCTTCATGATACTTGATGAGTCTAACTAGCAGAGCATGGCTGTTGAGAAGCTTAGAGTTGTCTTGGTAACATGCTTTAAGACTCCAGACTAACTTCACCTCTGCATACGCCTCCATATCCTCCAAGAACTGTCCCAGCAGGGTGGTGGAGAAGGTCAGGTCTGCCACCCAGAACTGCTCCAGACTCTGTAACCAGCCTAAACACAGACAGATAGAGCAGAGTGGCAGACAGAAAAGCACTGGGCCATTATGCTTTTACACCTTGTCTACACAGTCAGCATAGTGAAAGCAGCCTGTCAGCAGAGCAGCAGCAGGATGTGTTCAGGTGTAGTGTTGGTCACCCGTGTTTTGACAGCACTTGCAGCCCAACACACAATCACTAGTTATGTGCTTAAAACAGGAGAAAATGGACTTGAAAAGTAAAAAGACGGTTTGGGTCAGTTATAAGGCGCGAGTCGTTACACAGCCTGTGCAGACAGCTGTATTGATTAATAAAGAAGCGTATCTGAACCATCTGACGAGCATGAGACGGACAACTGAAAAACACAGTTGAAAGGCCTCCTGTGTGAACAAGCCGTTGAATGCAATTGTTCATTTCAAATCAATGAATCAAGTGATGGGCAGGCAGGCAGAAATAAACAACAGGTTTGCCAAATTTCATGGTGGGCAAGATGTATATGGTAAACACAAATGTCAGTCAAACTTTTATTAGCAGAAACCAAAACGTTTTCAATCTGAACACCAGATACAACTTTGTGCCAATAAGAAATCCAACTGACCTGAGACTTGCTGAGTCAGTGACTGCTTCTGTGTGTGGTCAATGTGCCAGCCTACCAAGATGTCCACTGTGTCCTGTGGAAAACCAGCAAACATCAAAGGACATGGAGCTGCCATCATTAGCCAAGATGTTCTGATATGACCTTAGTTGACCTGTGTGCCTATACATATGCAACATATGCAAGGCTAGGGCCTTTCTGTGTGGAGTTTGCATGTTGACTCCGGTTTACTCCCACAGTCCAAAAACATGCAGGTTAGGTTAACTGGCTTCTCTAAATTGCCCGTAGGTATTAATGTGAGCATGACTGATTGTCCATCTCTACGTGTCAGCCCTGTGATTGACTGGCGACCTATCTAGGGTGTACCTTACCCAATGTCAGCTGGGATCGGCTCCAGCCCCCCACAACCCTCTAAAGGATAAGCGGGTATAGCTAATGGATCAATGACTGCTGAAACACTCACCCTGAAGTTGGTGCTGAAGACATGTGGGTAGCAGCGAGCCACCTGAAGAATACACTTTACACTTTGACAAAGTAGCTCTGGTGTGTCCACGTTCTCCAGGATGGACTGTAGGTTGCTCATCACCAGCTGAAACACAAAAAAACACTCCAGAAAACCATACACCTTCCAGGCCCTTACCTGGCACCACTTCTGTACTAGCATGAAGTACATGAGGCTTTTAGGGAATACTTGTGGTACAAATCTGGTAAGATTCAATGAGAGATTCACTAGGCTTGGAGCATTACAAATAACGGTATTTTACTAACTTGGAAGCAAATCCTAAATGGAACTGGCTCTTAGAACCCAATGCGATGAGTTCTATGCAATAAAGGGCAACTAGCAACTCTGACATAAAATTAGATATGAAGTCAAAGGCTAGCTCCATCTTTATGAAATTGGCCAAAGAACATTTTAGGAAAAAAGCCCAGTCCAGAGCTGTACATAAATCAAATGAAGCCCCTGCATGTGGTTACCTGCATGACGTGAGAGAAGGCCTTCCGTTCTCCAGCAGCTTCCAAAGAGCGCTGTGCTGCCACCAAGTACAACAACTTCACCTCGTCACGACTACTCGAAGTGAACTTCAGAAAGAGCCACTTGAAGATGCGCTCAGCCTCGTAGCTGAGCACAGTGCAGAGGAGACCCAGGCAGGCTGCCGCATCCTGACGCAACTCCCACAGCAGCTTACTGCTACACACGTCAACAACACCAGCAAGGAGAGCACACGTTAGAGACCACATAGCAGAGAGTAATCAGTTGCAATAACAGGATGTGCATAATAGGCGGGAGTCATGTCATGCTTCTGAGACAGTCAGGACTGCACCACTTGAGCCTGGTCTCCAGACCATTTTGTCATGTCTTGGCATCTCTGTTACAAGTTGAGAGCCTGTTTACCTGTTTCCCTCACTGGAATACCTACATCCATGTGACAATCATTAGGTTGTGATGGTTATTCTAAATGTAAAAATAATAAGAAATTAAAGCACTACACGCTGTTCAAAAATCATGAACAGGATAGCACTTATTAAATTACAATTAAATAAACTGAAACTGTCATGTAGCAGGAAAAACAAACAAAAAAGCCTTTGTGATTTGTAATCGGTTAGAAATTTTCACTCTGAAGCCCACTCTGGCCCAACCCCAGTTCTGAGATCAAAATGATAGAAAACTGATCCAAGAAGATCTGCCCCCTAGGCAAAAAAGGCAGGCAGATGTTTACATTTCTTAGGTAGAGTTTTTAGAATGAATTTGAATATTGTTTTGTAAGTCCAAGCTGGACTCCCTGACATATTTTCTACCTGTACTGACAATACAATCTTCCAGGCTGTCCAGAATGTAGCACAAGACCTGAGCCCAATAAACCTAGGGCACACAGCTTCCTTTTACCTCTCATTCAAAATGTCATTCAAGGTGCAGAGGATGGTGTCCAACTGTTTGACCAGGGTCTGTGCGAGAGAAAATACAAAGTATTAGGAAAGAGATATGTTTGTTAGTACTTTGATTCTATTTCAACACATTTCATTTGAAATGAAACAACAACTACAAGGTTTAAGTGTTGACTTTCAGCTTTCATAGGTTTAAAAGGTGTTCAAATCCATATTGGGTGAACTTTGTAAGACTAGCATAGACTCACAATAGCCACATTTATGGAAAATACATCAGGTTGAAATAAACCGGAATTCTTCTTTAACAAAAGTTTACAGCCAAACAGTATAATGAAAAAAACAAATTTGTCAAAGCATTCATGCTAGTTTGGTCATTCAAAAAGATTCTGCATGTGTGTTAAATCAGTCAAACCATCTGCAGCTGAGGGTGAAACAAAACTGGCATACTTACATTATAATCATCATGTAATTATGACACACACTTGAGAATCTTTCAATGGAGAACGCACAACCAAAGGCAATAGTAAACATTTAGCAGAATGGGTCAATTTTCACTGACTCATCATGAACAAGTCGCTTGTAGCAATTGAAAGATACAGTGGTGTGAAAAAGCGTTTGCCTCCTTCCTGATTTGATATTTATTCATACTCTATTACTGCTGTGCAATATCCTCCATCTCATAATCTTGATAACTACACTTAACTTGACAGTTCATGCACTATTACTTTATACCGTATTATCATCATCAACCACACTTTCTATTTCACACTTATTTTAATTTTATACTTATACCCACTTGGTACTTAATTTATCTGACCTGTATTATAGTGTATTATATTTTTTGCTTAGTATTTCTATTCCTGTGTGCACTGACGTGATAGTGAGCAGCTGTAACAAAAGAGTTTCCCCTCGGGGATCAATCAAATATTCCTGATTCTGATTAAATGAAGGTTATTATTATTAAGGGAAAACAAAATCCAAACCTACATGGCCCTGTGTGAAATAGTGATTGCCCCCTAAACCTAATAACTGGTTGGGCCACCCTTAGCAGCAACAACTGCAATCAAGCATTTGTGATAACTTTCAATGAGTCTTTTACATCGCTGTGGAGGAATTTTGGCCCACTCATCTTTGCAGAATTGTTGTAATTCAGCCACATTGGATGGTTTTCGAGCATGAACTGCCTTTTTAAGGTCATGCCACAGCATCTCAATAGGATTCAGGTCAGGACTTTGACTAGGCCACTCCAAAGTCTTCATTTTGTTCTTTTTCAGCCATTCAGAGGTGGACTTGCTGGTGTGTTTTGGATCATTGTCCTGCTGCAGAACCCAAGTTCGCTTCAGCTTGAGGTCACGAACAGATGGCCATACATTCTCCTTCAGGAGTTTTTGGTAGACAGCAGAATTCATGGTTCCATTTATCACAGCAAGTCTTCCAGGTCCTGAAGCAGCAAAACACCCCCAGACCATCACACTACCACCACCACCATATTTTACTGTTGGTAAGATGTTCTTTTTCTGAAATGCGGTGTTACTTTTACGCCAGATGTAATGGGACACACACCTTCCAAAAAGTTCAGCTTTTGTCTCGTCAGTCCACAGAGTATTTTCCCAAAAGTCTTGGGGATTATCAAGATGTTTTCTGGCAAAAATGAGACGAGCCTTAATGTTCTTTTTGCTCAGCAGTGGTTTTCGTCTTGGAACTCTGCCATGCAGGCCATTTTTGCCCAGTCTCTTTCTTATAGTGGAGTCATGAACACTGACCTTAACTGAGGAAAGTGAGGCCTGCAGTTCTTTGGATGTTGTTGTGGGGTCTTTTGTGACCTCTTGGATGAGTCGTCGCTGCGCTCTTGGGGTAATTTTGGTCGGCCGGCCACTCCTGGGAAGCTTTAGAAATGGCTTTATAACCTTTTCCAGTCTGATAGATCTCAATTACTTTCTTTCTCATTTGTTCCTGAATTTCTTCTCAGCATGATGTCTAGCTTTTGAAGATCTTTTGGTCAGGCCTGGGTGTGGCTAGAGAAATTTAACTCAGGTGTGATAAACCACAGTTAAGTTTTAATAGGAGGGGCAATCACTTTTTCACACAGGGCCATGAAGGTTTGGATTTTGTTTTCCCTTAATAATAACAACCTTCATTTAAAAACTGCATTTTATGTTTACTTGTGTTATCTTTGACTAATATTTAAATTTGTTTGATGATCTGAAACAAGTGTGACAAACATGCAAAAAAATAAGAACTCAAGAAGGGGGCAAACACTTTTTCACACCACTATATGTGTAACAGTGACCCAGGATAAAGCCATGTCTGTAGTGAGTGTGAATGACATTTTACTTTATCTCAATACAACTGTTGTTTATACAGAAGAATATTATAAAAAGAAATTCCCATCTATAATTCTATCACTATGGATGTATGGCATTGTTTCAGAGATCACTGGCCTCTAGGGTTGGGCAGTATCAAGGTATTACAGTATACCAGGGTATTTAAAAATCCAAAACTATGATTTTCAATACCGTCAAAAATACAGAAGTTCCTCTTTCTATTAAACTGATATGGAGATGCTGTATTGAGGTTAGAGTTGAGTGACATGTTAAAATTTTGCAACTGGCCACCGTCAGCCCAAGAACCGGCAATTGCCCATTTATTCATGCAGGTGTGTGTGCCACTGCCTGCCCCTAGTTTCAGCTGGGAGATGTGTGCGAGTAGCGAGTTCGCTATGTTCCACAAGCTCTCTTAGCTTTACCAGTCTAATAAATAAACTAACAAAAATGTCAAGAAAGGAAATATTCTTACACCTATTTTCTTTATTAAAACAGAAAAATACAACCTTCTGATTACAAGTTTCTCTTTCACTGAACTAAGACTATCTTAATTGCCTTGTTAACTCATAGTAAAACACACTTCTTTCAAACTCAACAATAAACCCTTAATTCACAGAGTTAGATGTGAAAATATTCTGGCTCTATACGCTGTTTTCCCCCGCTACCTTTCTCTGCCGTTGCTGGCCTCTTTGTACTACTGTGTCTTATTCTTCAGAGGCAGATCATTAAATTAGCAAAATATAATGACAAAAATCGGCCAAAAAAAAAAAAATAAAAACTACAACCGATTGCCGATATATATTTATCTATTTATCCAATTGCCCAAATGTAATTTGAATTTCAAGGAATTTCAAGAGTTTTTGAATATCTTTTGTCCTTGTAGCTATTTAATACACTCCGAAAGCCATAAAGTCGTCTGCCTGCTACCTTAGAAATTCCATTGTATAAGCGTTTGAGAAAATGTTTAGGTTAGAATTTGGGCTTATTTTATGTTGATTGATGGTGCCAGTGTGTGTTTATGTTTATCATGTTGGAGTTGCCAGTTTAAACCTACAGTTTTGCACTTTAATATGTAAAGCTTTGTTTATATTTTGTTTTGTGCTGTATGTATGAAACAGTTTGTCAAAAAATAATTAACTCAAATTAAATGGTGAATTAAATGAAAATTAATCGTTTAATCGGTAAAATAGTTGATAGATTAATCAATAGAAAAATAGTCGTTAGTGGCAGTCGTAAACAGCACCACAACTGACAAGTTATATTCATTAAAGAAAGTTGATTCAATTAAAAAAGACCAACTCATTTAATCCGATGAATCACTTCAATCAAATTAAGGATTTTGTTTGAGGATTTTTTTTTTATGGGGTGATGACGTCACAAAATATGACAACAGACATTCAAAGATTCCTTCGAAAATCTCAAAAGAAGCTTCGGATGTAAAAAAAAAAAAAAAAGACATTCGGTACAGCACTAAGAAGGCTAATTGCATATTAGACAACATTGTAGGCTAGACAATGTATGCTACAATGGGTAGATAATCTCTACACAATCTGACTGACCACTTTGCTCTCGCTGTGGCTGATGAATTCCTTCAGCTGTTTGAGGGTGGCCAGCCTGCGGTCGCGATCATCTTCCCTGGAGACTCGGCGTAGGAGGTTGGCCAGCCGAGACTCCTCTGAGTGAGCCATCCCTCTGTCTGCAACAACACCACCGAATGTCAGTAACACACACACACACACACACACACACACACACACACACACACACACTCACTCTGCACTAAATCTGTACCATGCTGCCATGTGCAGGTTCAAAATAATCATCATTAGTGTTTAGCGTCACACATCAGGAAATATATTTAAAGATGAGCTACTGTAACAAAGAGTTTCCCTACGGGGATCAATAAAGTATTTCTGATTCTGATTCTGATATTTAGCTGTGAACTAAAAATCAACCACAAATGAACTACAGTTGATATTGCTCATTTCTCATGAGTAGATACTAGTGTGACTGCATGATAAATATTTATTATCTTGCACTGCCAACAATGGGGTTGTTTGGTGTCTGGGTTGACAATTGACCTTTCGCTAACCCCTCCTCCAAACAGCAACTGTCCAATCATAGTTTAGGAACTGTAACTAGGCACCACAGGGCTGTCAAGCTTTGGATTTCTCCACATGTTTAAGCAATGTGCATGGGGCTTTAAGAAGAGCGATACTCTGTGTCTCAAGAGTTTGGAGGGTGGCGTCTTTCAAAAACCTAAAACACAAGAGCAAACATGTGAGGAATGGATTAAAGTGTATCTGCTCTAACATAATCCACAAACGATAGCATGTCTTGCTAACTAGCTTACTACCTACAGTACCTCCAACCAAACGTGTGTTGGATACCACTGTATTTGCCAAACTCATGGCTTATTCCCACAGATTAAATTCGGGATTTGTTATGTGGGTGGGTTTGAGGAGGAGGATGTGGGCTGGTGCATAATCAAAGTGGGCAGACGAAGCATCTCTCTTGCTCACTCTCTTAGTTCCAAGCTGGGTTAGCTTAGCTCTTATCCCAGCTCTCTTCCTGGGACAATCGCACCGCTTGCGGCAGCGTATGGACGAGCTGGGTCTGGCTGTGTGGTCAGAAGATGCCGTGGGCAGTGAACTTCTCAAGGTACGCTGCACTTAATCCAATCTCTGCGCTTCCTTTTCTGACATAAATGAGTGTATATCTGTCAGAGGCCAATGTGCTGGGGCTGAGCCCCGGGCCAATTTAACCCACCTCATTCCTCATATCCATATAATTTTCTCTTGTAAAAGGGAAGCATACAGTTTGAGAATATGAACAATAAAGCATAGCCCAAATCTAACCCCTGTATTGCTTGTCCAAGTAATTTTTTCTGTAGTGAGCATCCAAACAATTCAAGAGTTATGAATAACATTTTAATTACATTTTATTATTTTTACATTTTATTTTTAATACTATGCTATGGGGCTAACTGGCTCTACACTGAAATACACAAACAATGCTGCTCCCTTGTAATGTTATACAAGTCCTTTACATGGATCAACAACTGGGGAGGACTGTGACGTTATGCCTGGGACATGTAGCTTACATTAACTAGCTACACTTAGAGTAATCATTTTAGCCGACAAAATCCACGGTCGTCAGTTAGAAATGAGAAGCCTGCTTTTGTTTACTTCGCTGTGGAATCGAAGACCTAGTGTTTAAAAAATTACTGTGAATTTCGATGTTAAAACAGCCACCGTTATCACTGTAAACTGCATATGTTCAGTGCGAGAATGGAAAGTTCGGCTGGTGTTGCAACTGTAACTAAGGAGGGTGGGGCTTAGTGAAGGTTCAATTGGGAGATAGCCCAGCATTAAAAAAATAAATAAAAATCTCCCTCCATCGCATGGATTTGTTTTGTTTGCACTGTTATTCCCCAGGTGTCAGTTTGAATTTATACCAGTCCATTATGTTAAACTCTCACATGTCTTTGTTTGTTTGTTACCTTGCTTGTTTGTTTGTTACCTTGATAGAGAGCTGCAGCTGGAGCCCAAATGGTTAAAGTGTTTCAGTTAAAGTGAAAAAACAAATGACTGTAGTCTGTCAGTAGGAACAGCCTGGATATGCAAGAGTAGATTAATCTCTTCCAACTAAATCCTATGAACACATCTTATGCCATATGAATACCGCAGCAATTGCAGTTTTCACTAAATCATATCTTAAGACGTTTGTCTGAGCTTACCCTGCGATTTCTTCATGTCCTTCGAAGCTAAAGCACGGTTTCCATGCTGAAAAGGAGTCAAATCCGTTGTCACGTCATTGGGCCTCAACTCTTGCCCCACCGACTTCCAACCAAACGTATTATCACAGACACCCTGGCCAGCTGCATATCCACCTATGGGACACAAACCATATTGGATTAAACTAATTTATTACATAGAAAGCCTAGACAGACATAAGCATACACTATAAAGCAAACAGGAGCAACTTTTTTTTCCATGCAGATTTGAAATTTTTATTTAAAAAAAATAAAATAAAAATAAAAAAATGCATTAATATTTTGTTAATTTTTTTAAATAAAAAGTTTTGTAAGATAGTTTGATTGTGAACGGAAAAGGGCTGATCAGGAGAGAGAAAGAGAAAGAGGAGGGGGGGATAGAGACTCAGCTGCAGAGTCAAGTGAACCCTCCACTGCAGAATTCAGTGCAAACAGAATGAAGACCAGCTTTATTCTTGTGGAGAACAACACAAAACCCATAGGGAGATCAACAGCGGGACAGGGATAGTTCTCAGTTTATGGTAAATGCAGTACAAGTGTCTAATATGCCGCTACAATTAACAAAACTTTATTTAAAAAGTTGAAGGAAAATATTTTTTTGGATACAGGAGCAACCATATCATGTATAAAAGAACAGGATTTAAATTGCCCTTTGAGTACAGAAACTATCCAGTCTGTCAGTATTACAGGTGTCCCACAAATAGAACCGCTATCTCAACCGTTACAGGTGGAGGTGAATGAAACAATTTTGCAACATGTGTTTGTTGTGAATTCAACAGTTCCCATTTCCTTATTAGGGAGAGATTTGTTAAGTAAACTGGGTGCAACTGTTGTGTGTTCGCCTGAAGGAGTAAAAATTAATATTTCTCATAGTAAAGCATATCAATTGTTGTCAGAATGTGCTCCAGTGTGTCACAAAGCCACATCTGTTTCGTTGAAGTCAGACTTTATGTCTAAACTATACTATTGACGGGATCAAGGAGCTGGCTGCTTGTCAGGCTGCGGTAGCTTCTAAAATATTGATGATGAGGCCAAATGATAAGCCATTTTCTAACAGATTTGTGTTTAGTGAATGTTTACAAGAGGTTCCGCAGATTTTGTTTGTATCACAACATGGACTCACATTACTGTGGAAAGAACATAGAGCCTTTATTTGTACAGTTATAAATGACAGAGTTGACAGTGATATAATGCCTGACTCTTGTTATCAACTTCTTGATAAGACACCGAGTGATGAGGAACAAAATAAAAAACTATATTGTCTGGGCGTATGAGGATTCCACAAATTTTTTTATTAAAGCATTGCAGAATGATGTCAAACCACAAATTCAGACAATTAATAACAGGTTTTAAATAAATAAACAGGAGGTTTTACTGGAGCAACCTTCAATTTTGGCCTCTGTCCCATCAAATTTATGGGCTCAACATGCAAATCATGTGGGATTGTTGGATATGGAGCCATATCATATTCATATTAATGAAGCAGAATTTCCTCTAGCTCTAATCGTGCCTGATGTTAATGCAATTCTGGTTACTATACCTGCTGATTCTAAATGGTATACTGTTGTAGATTTGTGTTCAGCATATTATTCAATTCCAATGCATGAGAATACACAAGATTTATTTGCATTCACGTATTGTGGTACTCGCTTTACAAGATTAAGTATGGGATAAGTTGACAGTCCAACCGTTTATGCAGCGCAAACACATCGAAATTGGTCTTGCCCTGTCCATCTGCGTTATTACAGTATGTGGATGACATTTTGGTGGCATCATCAACAGAAGAAGATTGCCAAAAAGACTCTTGCTTTGCTGACGTATCTTGCTATGGGTGGACACAGAGCTTCACTGGCTAAGCTACAGTTTTGCCAGACCTTGGTTCACTATTTGGGATATGTACTGAGTCGTTATTTGTCACCAGGAAGGATCAAGGTGATAAGGGACATTCAAAGACCAAAAACAAAAAAGGAAATGTTATCTTTGCTTGGACTTGTGAATTATTGCAGGGCTTGTCTGCCGGAATATGCAATATATAATGCTGTTTTTCGGGTTACAACACTGAAAGACTCTCCCTTAACTATTCAGTTGACAGAGGAAAGGAAACATGCATTCCAGCATGTGAAGCACATGCTGTGTGTTGCTCCAGCTTTGGGGTTGCCTGATTACAAGATGACCTTTCACCTCTATGTGGCAGAGGATGGAAGTGCAGCCACTGCTGTGTGGGCTCAGATGCATGGGGACAGACCAAGACCAGTGGCATACTATTCAAAGACGCTGCCATTAATTGTAAAAGGCACGGTTTCTTGTTTACGTGCTGTGGCAGCAGCTGCAATTATGGTGGAGAAATCACAAACGATTGTACTGGGACATCCCATAATTCTTCATACTTCTCATGCAGTAAAGATTATTTTGTTGAATATTACAACACATGACTAGTCAAGGACGTAATTATGAACACATTTTGACAGGGACTCAAAATCTTATGATTTCAACAGCAGCACAAACAAATCCGGCTTTGCATTTAAAAGCATTGTTACAGGGGAGCAGGAAGATTATATGGAGATTGATAATGACTGTTTGGAATGAATTAATTCAATCTCTAGCATTCGAGCGGATTTGCAACAGGCTCCACTAGAGAAGAATGACATTGTTTTGTATTGTGATGGATCGTCAATGCGCCCAGATGATAAAACAATTCTATCAGTTGTAGATGATGATGGCAAATGTTTGGAGGCATTCAAGTTACCAGCAAATGCGGCTGAATTAATTGCATTAACAAGAGCCTGCTTAATGGCTGACAATAAGGCGGTGACAATTTATACAGACTCGAAATTTGCTTTCTCGTGTGCGCATGATTTTAGCATGATCTGGAACAATAGAGGCTTTGTGACAACTGCTGGAAAACCAATTCAACATGTGGCTTTGATTAAAGACTTATTAGCAGCAATGATGCGGCCATCACAGATTGCTGTGGTAAAATGTGTAGGACATGCAAGGGATAACTCACAGGTGGCTAGATGCAATCATTTAGGTGATATATGTGCAAAGAATGCAGCATTATATGCTGAGTTCCCACCGTGGATGAATGGTATTTTTATGTCTGCGCCGGTGCCAGAGCCCCCATTCACAGTTAGTGACCTTGCATTTCAGAGACAAGCGTCTGAAGCTGAAGTAAAAAGGTGGAAGACGAAAGGATGTTATCAGGATATTGATGAACAGTGGAAGTTTGGAGATTGAAGAATAGCATTACAAAGAACAGCATATGACCCATTAATTGCTTATTTGCATGGAGTGACTCATGTGAATGCTAAGGGGATATCGGCATATATTTCTAAGCTTTTCTTTACGAGTGGATTGGAACAACAGGCTAAAGATTTTGTGAATAGATGTCTAATTTGTGCTAGATGTAATCCAGACATGAGAGCACCTAAACATGAACATTTGCCTACACCAAGGGGACCTGTTCAACAATTGCAAATCGATTTTACCCACATGCCAAAATTTAAAAGGGTATTCTTATCTCCTGGTCATTGTTGATCAGTTTTCAAAGTGGCCTGAGGCATTTCCAGCTAGAAAAGAAAATGCTTAAACTGTGGTGTGTTTTAAGTGTTTAATGGAACATCTTGATCCAAGATTTGGAATACCTGTGGGAATTGATTATGATAACGGAACGGCCTTTTAAGATTACTAAGTTGTTGTCTGCAGCGACAGGAATTAAGTGGACTTTTCATATTCCATACCACCCACAAAGTTCTGGTCAAGTAGAAAGGACAAATAGAACAATTAAGGGCAAGTTGACAAAAGGTACATCAATCAAGGAAAATGAATTGGTTAGAGGCACTGCCACTTGTAGTGATGTCAGTGAGGGCAATGCCAAATAAAAATACGGGTTTGTCACCTCATGAGGTATTAATGGGACGACCTTTTCCTTTGGGAGTCTTAATGAATGAAAAACCAGTGGTAGATTTAACACAATTACAAGAATGTCAACAATATGTTAAAACCTTATACAATTTTGTTTGAGTTTTCTCGACAGGTGGTTGATAAACTCCCGGTGCCAGCAGAGGAGGCTACGCATCCTTTTCAACCTGGTGACTATGTGCTGGTGAGGAGCTTGACTGTGACCGCAGGAGAACCACGGTACGGGCCAACAACGCAGGTCCTGCTGGTTGCCAGAACTACAGTCAAGGTGAAAGGCCAGCACCAGTGGATCCATGCTAGTCGAGTCAAACGGGCACCAAACCCGACGTTAAGGAACCAACAGGAGACCACAGATGGAACCTTGCCTTGATGAACTATAGTATCTTTTTCATTGTGGTGATAAGTGGAGGGGTGTGATTGGTAGTGTTACAGACTCAGGGTAATATGAGACTGAACCAAGAGTCTAAGGAACTGGGAATCATGATTAACACACCTCCACTGGGCACGAATGAAGATCAAGAGCTAGACAGGGAATTCTCACAGGCCTCATGTGTTGTTGATGATGTCATTCCTCTTACTAATACTATGACTAGGGCATGCAACTCAGTGAATGAGAGTGTGGAGGCACATGAAAGGAAGCGGAGAGCAAAGAATCGTTGGGGTCCCCGTATAGACCAGTCCCTTGCGATAGGTAGAGTGGAACATGTGCCTTTGAGTGAAAATGAAATACAGTGCATGCTAGTTCCATTAGTACTACTGGTACTAAAACTTTCTACATTAACTTGATTAATGTCCCTGTTTTTGATCTAGATGTGGTGCAGGTGACTGCAGAGTATGAATCTTCTGAGAGTAAGGTGATAGAAGTAGTACATAGGATTTTAAGATAGGCAGACATTCCTACACCAGGGTTTTGTAATACATTGTGGAAGAAAATGCTCCCCAAGCGCTTTGTTCGTAGAGACGCAGAAGTGAAATTGGATCAAGAGCTACCACGTATAACTGCTGTGGAGAAAGATTCGCCTCTTATTTGTCTTCAACCTTTAGGAGGTACAAAAGTTCATAATTTGGGGATAACTGTTGGGTGTCCGAAGATTGTGTATGCTGATTCTAATTTGGCCATTCAGGCAAATGATACCTATATTCCTGAGGGATGCCAGGGTATTTCAGAATCAGAATCACTTTATTGATCCCCGTAGGGAAACTCTTTGTTACAGTAGCTCGCCTTTACGTCAGTGCACACAGGAGAAAACGATATTATACACTATAAACAGGTCAGAAATAAATTAAGTAACATGTTGGTATAAGTATAAGATAAACTAAGTGTCGAGTACCAAGTGGGTTTACTGGTAGATAGTGAAGTACAGTATAAATACAATGTCACTAATTATGTAATAAATAATAGTAAAAGCGGAGGTGCATGTACTGTCGAGAGTAATTGAGGTATATCCGTAACAATAAATAATAAAAACTAACAAGGGAAAACTAATATTGCACTTGAGTAGTAAACAGAATATTGCACAATTATTATTGATTATGGCGGAGATGTAATGCTCAATGACCAGTTTAGTGACCTAGGGTCAAACAGACTAATCCTTAGAGGGAGGAGTTAAATAGTTTGATGGCCACAGGCAGGAATGACTTCCTGTGGCGCTCTGTGGTGCTCTTTGGTGGGAAGAGTCTTCCGCTGAAGGTGCTCCTTTGTTTAGCCAGCACGTCATGGAGCGGGTGGGAGACACTGTCCAAGATGGCGTGTAGTTTGGCCAGCATCCTCCTCTCTGACACCACCGCCAGAGAGTCCAGCTCCACCCCCACAATGTTACTGGCCTTACGGATCAGTTTGTTCAGTCTGTTTGCGTCCGCTACCTTTAACCTGCTGCCCCAGCATGCAACAGCATCCAGGATAGCACTGGCCACCACAGACTCATAGAACATCTTCAGCATTGTCCGGCAGATGTTGAAGGACCTCAGCCTCCTCAGGAAATAGAGACGGCTCTGGCCCTTCCTGTAAACAGCCTGAGTGTTCTTGGTCCAGTCCAGTTTGTTATCTAAGTATACTCCCAGGTACTTGTAGTCCTCCACAATGTCCACACTGACCCCCTGGATGGAAATCGGGGTCACTGGTGCCTTGGCCCTCCGTAGATCCACAATCAGCTCCTTTGACTTTGTCGCATTGAGCTGCAGATGGTTCTGCTCGCACCATTTGTGCACCATATTGGGTTTCTGGATGGGATACATTTGTTCCGGTTTTGTCTGATAAAGATAATGAGGAGGCAGTACCCCTTCTTGGTGAAGCTGCCGGACTATTTACATTTACAGAAAATTATAGGGATTAATTTTATGAGACATCGGAAATGTAATTTAATGTAGATAACCCAAGTACTTCCAATTTGTGGTATCATTTTATGACGAGAAAGGTGAGAAAGATAACGTCACGCTTTGCATGTTCAGTGATGCCACAATCAACGAACCAGTAATTTCAGGATGTTGCCGTTCCCTTAAAAAGGCCCGAGGGGAATGCCATCCCACTGTTTGGCGATATTTCAGTTTGTTCTTCAAACGCACCCTGTTGTGGCAGCGTGTGCAAGAATGGCATTTGCAGCCAATAGACTTGTTGTAGTGGTGCGTCAGTTGTTTTTAAATGTATACCAACTTCAGCAATATCAAAGGGAAAAGGGAGTGTTTGACAGAATGGGAAAATTTAAGATTTACTCATATCACAGTGAGTCAAGGTAAAGGTCAAGAAACTGACCATGAACATAATACAACGTTTATAGTTTCTCAACGTGAACCGCCATTGAAAAGTTGTTTGATATTTTATAAGAAGCATGTAATGAATAGTCCTATTGATCTTTCACAGATTCCATCCCAGGTCCCTGCAATGTACAATGAGTCAGTCAGTGACTTTTGATGTTTGTCTAGAAGGACAACTGAAGGGAAAAGGAGGAGAAGTAGGAGAAGTTCATTGGCATTGTGTAGTAACTTCTTTAGTTACACGAATGACTACATAAGGGTTAATAGTTTTAGGAGCAGTAGTAACTCCTGGGTTTTATTGGTGTTGTGGAGGTAAGGTGTGGAATGCATTGCCAACATACTTTAGGGGACGTTGTGGTGTATGCACGGTGAATGAGTTATTGTATGCAACAGAGGTGTTGAAGGCAGCTTGGACAGGGCCAACGAACTTAATTTGTTCTTTAACAGATTTGACACCGGCTCCTGCTCATTCCCGCTCTAACTCAGCTGCTGTCAGCCCTCAGACTCCTCTGAGTCCCATTATATATATTATATATACATTAAGCTTTTCTTGGTTCTTTGAGTATTCCTTGTACTACTCCTCAGCTGATATTAAACCCCGCCTGATTGAAGATCGACTCGTGACTGTACAGACATTACCCACCCTTTCACAGTGTGAAAAACAAAACACTTACTGAAACATAAACAAAAACAATTTCTTCAACATAGCACATTTTACCAAATTAAATGTGTCAATTGCCTTCTGTCTTTGATAAAAGAACATTTGGAGGGCATAGTAATGAGTTGTGTTTAATGATAGGCCAAAATATATTTTACATTTGCCAATTTCATATATTCAGATGGTGGTCAGCTCAAGCTCACCCCATCTTTATTGCTGGAAAAAAATTATTAGACATTTATTGCTGCTGATATATTATTTTACTATTCTCATAGTTACACGTTATGTTGAAGGAGCCCTGTGTATTCCTTTTCAAATAAATGCCTAGCATCAGCAGTGTTTGAGGCTATGCAAATTTAATTCTGTTCAGAAATACCAGCTCTGTCAAGAATTTATCGTCATCTTGTCTTTCCACTAAATTAATAGAATATCTAGAGAGGTATCAATAAAGACCCTGATCATTAAGCAGTCTCGAAAATGGTATCAAGATCAATAAAAAATAACGATCTACGATCGAGATGACCAAAAGGAGGCCTCACCCTCTTCCTGGTGTGTATCTGGAGCAGCGTAGGCATCGCTGGACACCGCTGGCTGGTCAGGGCAGCTGGAGGGCAACACGTCGTAAAACGCTGCTGAACCAAGCTCTCTGGACTTCAGTCCGTCCTGGCTAGATGACACACTGTCAACTCTGAATACATGGATATACACATACACAAACACACGAGAAAAAGACAAATCCTATAGATGATGTAACTGCATGGTATATACACACACAC
Organism: Siniperca scherzeri; assembly: GCA_027580175.1. Classification (NCBI taxonomy): domain Eukaryota; kingdom Metazoa; phylum Chordata; class Actinopteri; order Centrarchiformes; family Sinipercidae; genus Siniperca; species Siniperca scherzeri. Next base: position 25,831,203 of record CM050840.1, read on the forward strand.
ACTAACAAAAAGTAACATTTGCATTTTGGAACACATAATAAGACAGCTAACTTAAACTGCTTTCAGCACTAGGCTGTGCATGCAGGAGATTGTGTGCCATCGCTATGGCTACAATACTCTCAACATTACCCAGCACATGTACACTAGTAAAGTGCCGTGTGCACAGCTGAGCAGACATAGTGGAGTCCAAGCGGTGTGTTCACGGTAAGTTGCCAACTAGTTTGTGAAATTGATTGCTGGAAAGTTAAACAGTGAACCGATCATTTTCCCCTTCCTATATAATTTTAATATAACCCTGTCCCTAACAACCGTCACGTCACTCATGCTTATCACATCTGTCTGTTGTTAGTGATGTAGCTAGCCAGCTATAGTTTGTCAGTAAGTAGCAGATTGAAAGGTAAGCATCAGAACATCTCTTCATCATTCTGCAGCTCAGCAGACAATGTGATGGTGGTTTGAGTCTGTTGAGTGTTGACTTGTTACGTTGTTACCTAGTTGGTGAGATGCAATGCTGGAAAGAAAATAACGTCAGCCTGTTTTTTCACTGGATACATTGAAGCTTCCCCTGAACGTTTCTAGCAGAGGCGCTGTATATCTATTGGCTCAGCAGCAGCGAACCATGAGTTAATGTTTGTGACCGTTACATTAACAGTGAAATATTGCTAAAGATTAGAAGAAGAATTTTTTTTTTTTTTAAATAAAGCGTTTCTGATTGGAGTTCAACCCATTGAAATAATGGTTCAGAATCGGAACAAAAGCTGTAGCATGAATCTCATAGCCTGATCGAGTAGAGAATATGTGGTTTAGTACATTTATTACTGTACTTTAGTACAATTTAGAGGTAGTTGTACTTTTGAGTATTTCCATGGCATTTTCTGCTACTTCAGACTGACTGATACTGAACAGTGCTGATGTTTATTTAACTATTTTAATTTTCTCAGTGTTCATTTCTAGAATTGGTTAACAATGTGTATGTTAAATTATTTAACTTAAACATTCCGTAATAAAAAGTTATTTGTTTAAGGAAGCGGCCTCCTGACTACCTTTGCATAGGCATATCGGTGCAAAATCCGCATAGAAAAGGTCTATTTTCATTCCAGCTCAAAAATTCACTATATCGGCCGCCATATCAGTAATCAGCGAATGCTTCCCCTCTAAAATTGGTATCTGTCTCAAAAATCCCATATTGGTCGAGCTCTAAAACCAACAAAGTGTCTTCGTAAGGTGTTGGGCCACCACATGCAGCCAGAACAGCTTCAATGCGCCTTGGCATTGATTCTACAAGTCTCTGAAACTCTACTGGAGGAACGGAACCATTCGTCCAAGAGATATTCCCTCATTTGGGGTTTTGATGATGGTGGTGGAGAACGCGGTCTAACACATCAGTCCCATAGGTGTTCAATAGGGTTGGGATCTGGTGACTATGAAGGCCATGGCATATGATTCACATCATTTTCATACTCATCAAACCAGTGACCGCTCATGCCCTAGGGATGGGGGTATTGTCATCCTGGAAGAGACCACTGCAATCAGGATAGAAATGTTTCATCATAGACTCAGAACAACTTTGTATTGATTTGCAGTGACCCTTCCCTCTAAGGGGACAAGTGGACCCAAACTATGCCAGCAAAATGCCCCCCAGAGCATAACAGACCCACCGGATCCCTTCACTGCAGGGGTCAAGCATTCAGGCCTGTACCGTTCTCTTGGTGTACACCACATATGAACTCACATTTGTTGAAAATATGGTAAAGGCTGACTTATCTGACCATTTCACTTTTCCACATCTCTGTAGACCAGTGCCTATAGTTTTTGCACCACTGAACTCTCAAATGTGCATTCATCTTTGTAATGAGGGGTTTATGCATTGCAACCCTACTATAATACCACTCTCTATGCAATTGTCGACAGACTGTTCTTGCTGACAGTCTGATCACGTCCTGCATTGACATTCTCAATCACCTGAGGAAGAGTTGCTCTTCTGTTTTTCCTTACCTAGCATCACGGTCATCAAATGTGCCCTGTTGTCCACAATTTCCAACGCTATTTACTGACGTCTTTACCATCAATCTAAAATCCATCCACAACTTCATGAAGGCTCTTGGAATCACCGGGGCCAAGCCAGGTGCCATAAAAGTATTGAAGTTCAGTTCCTAGCCATATACACACGTCCATAAAGTGAAGTCCTTACAAGGACCCCCCAAATAGACTACAAGCACAATACAAGAAAGACAGCTCGGCAGTCCACCGAGAGGCGGGATGGAAGATCAATCAGGACAGACAACACGGAACTATTTGGAATGGCAATGATTAATGAGCAAAGGATCCTGAGAAAATGTGGCTGTGGATGGTGCAAAGCGACGAAAGTCAAGGTTAGGTCAAAGTCAAGTGGCTCAAAGCCAGTGACAAGGGGGCATGGACACGTTTCGACCAGAGCTTGCACCTAATCTTCCAGAACTCGCTAGCAGGCAGCACTACCTCCAAACTCAACCACTTCAGCAATATCAGTTATGGAGAAGGCAAGAAGAGATTGGAGAAATGCCCTGGGAAGAAGCATATCCGCAAGCAGAAATGGAGGTGTGAGGGGGGAAATATTTAAGTTGGTGGAGGAAAGATGTCTACTCCGGAAAGTGCGGAGGAAGGCTGAAGAGCAGGAGAAGGAGGGTCTGAAGGCTCTCTGGAACCAGATCAAATCCAAGCTAGCAAGCCTGAGGACAGCGGAATAGAATTGAAAAAGCAGGAGCAGGAAAGAGAGGGCAAGAGTAAGCTCCTTCAGGAACCCCTTCAAGTATGCCCGAGATCTGCTACAGGAGATGAAGACTGGGAAACTAGAGACCACCAAACAGGAGTTGGGGAACAACATCAAGGAACAACTTGGCGATAGCAATAAAAACATCCCACTCAGCTCACCAGGACATGTGCCACACCCTCCGGTTCAGAGGCATTGCACTACTTAATGTGGAAGGGAAGATTTTCTTCTCAGTGGTGTAAATGCATGACCAGCTACTTAGTGTCGGACAACTACATCAACGCCAGCTGCCAGAAGGCATTGGTCCCAGGGTTCCCTGGCTGCGTGGAACACTACGCATGATCTGGCAAATATCTATGGATCTGTTCCACACCAGCTCATCACTTTCAATCTCAAGTTCTTTCACATACCAACTTGCATCCAGAACTTAATATCTACGTGCTTCGGTCATTTTTATGTCTGCTACAAAAGCCATAAGTTCACCTCTGGGTGGCAGCAGCTCGAAAAAGGCATAGCGGTGGGTTGTTCAATCTCACCCAATCTGTTCACGGTAGCCATCGAAATCATGCTGATCGGTGGGAAACAGATGGTCCAGGGGGTGAGATCCCAGTCAGGCCAGTGTTTACCAGTCCTATGGAGCTACACTGACAATGTTACCACCCCTCTCTAGACAGCGGCTCGCACAGCCAGGCTCCTTAAAAGACTTGAGCTCCTCAGTTTGACAAGAATGAAAATCAAACCAGCAAAGTCCCAGAACCTCTCAATCTGGAAAGGGGCCAGGAGTGACAACATCTCCTTCTCTATATCATTCAATCATTCACACTTGCTGTCCAGAAAATGTATACTACCATATTCTACTACTATGATAGTTATACCTTTGTGAACAGCCTTACTGATGTACATGTTATTTCTGCTTAACAGATCAACAAGTTATTTTGGTTTGTGACAGAGGGAGATCAACATCAGATCACAACATTGTCTATTTGTTAATAAATGTTTTCAACATTCCTGCTAGGTTTAGATCTTTCTGTATTGCTTCCACTTTTACATTTACTTTGCTCACCCCCTTCGTTTCTGATTAAGTGTCCATAGTACTGAAAGTACTCAATGCATGTAACAAACAGTGGCGGCTCCTACCAAATAGAAAGTCAAAATGGAAACAGTCAACATAGGGTGGGGCATGATGCCTGAGGCAAACTAGATGAACAAACTTTATTTTGCACGCGTCTTTTTGTTGTGATATTGTTTAAAATTACATGTTTAACTGCTGGCTCTGTCATTGTGTTAAACTGTGGACCTGTAAGGTTTAGGCCCTTGTTCAAAATTATTTACAAATTGTTTGGGAAGAGCTGATACCCAGGGCCACTAGGGGGCTCAGCAGCAAAAATGACCTGCCTCCCCAATTTAGGTTGTGATAATTTGTGACACTTTGATTACACTCCAATTTATTTAGGAATATGTACACTGTACACATAATGTCAACTCAAATATTAAAAGACATTATTACTAGATTTTGACATGTCATCTGCGTTAAGACAGGGCCTCAAGCTTTGGTAAAGATGTAGGAGCCTCCTTAAGGCTCTTAATTCTAGTCTCTGAAACTCTCTCTTAATTCACTGTATATTGTGCGTTATTGGTAAATGTTACCAAACAAATATACAAAGTAGCAGCGAACCTAGGGCCTTTAAGCTCCCTGTGAGTCTGGGATCTGGAGGCAGTTGCCCCACTAAAAATGTATTGTGGTGGAAATCTAAAATACTTTACACCTGTCGTTACAAATGTCTTTACGTTCGGTACGTTAACACATGAGATGCTAACTCAGGAGTCTAAAGCATCAATAATTCTTGTGTCGATTTTGCAGTTATTTATTAACAGCTCAAAAAGTTAGACCAACACTGTAATACATTTTTATGTAAACGCTTTCAAAATATATCCGGAAGTTCTCTGGGAAGTTGACAACGTTACAGTAGGGCATGGCGTCTTCCCCAAGCTAGCTAGCTATCGTTACCCAGCGCGAACAGTATCGTGGTAATGCTAACCAGCTAAACCAACACGGCTCATTACGATTTATCACCTTGTGGTTAACGCGTTAACGCCAATTCAAAATCACTCACTCGATTCATCATTGCGGCTTATGGGACGTCATTATCGTTTTTGCTAACGTGTCTTGTATCTCTTGCTGTCAATTAGCAATTAGCGTTAACTGAGTTAGCAGCAGGCTGGTAACATTTAGCTAATCAATGCTCTCTAAACAAACTGAGCTAATGTTAGCACCGGGCTCACCAAGTCTGCGAGGCGGGCTCGAGAACAGTCAACCCTGGATAAAACGCTTTGGTTTTGTGTATGTTGCGTGGCAAGCTATGAAAATATTACGCTTTAGAAGACAGTTAATTTAGATAATTGTGAGCAATGAATGTTATAGTAAAGATACACAAAGTATTTCCCTCCTTTGTGGCCACAACTTAATAAAGCAGCACAGCATAGGCCCAAATAGTCCCCGATTTATTTCAACCAGCCTCCTCCGGAGCGGAACACCAACCTGGGCTGCCAGTCATTCCAGTGTGGCTGTAGTTTGTGGGCGCCGCTGAGCCGAGACCCCGAGGCTTTACGGCTCATTACCTTTTAGAAAACTGCATGACCCGCTGGCAGCGGTAACCCTATCTCTCCTCAAGAGTACTGTTATGTTTTGTAAAGTCTCACAAATCGGTTAGCAACTCGTCGTTATAGCTAGCTTACGGTAGTGTTTCTTCTTCTTCTTCCTAGAGGTTTTACAGCAGTTGGCGTCCTTTACGTTGCATTACTGCCATCTTCTGGAGTTAGTAGTTGCCGCGCTTCCTATTGCATGTAACGTTATGTATATAAAGGCAGGAGGTCTATCCACAATTAAAATCATCATAACTCGCTGAATTTCCAACCGATTTTCAAGCTGTTTGGATTGTTACAAATGCCAGACATATATTTATGATACATGATAATTGGTTCAATTAAAATGCGTGTTTTCATACCAAAATACATTATCTTATATATAGCTCCAGATAGAAGTGTACAGGAAACCAACACATACGGATCAATACTTGCTCTTTGACTCACACCATCCACTACAGCACAAGCTGGGTGTAATCCGGACATTACAACACAGAGCCCAAGAAGTGCCCACCGGCTCAGAGGGTAAGAAGAAAGAGGAAAGGCATGTCCAGAATGCACTCTCAGCCTGTGGTTATCCTACTTGGGCTATCAACAAAGTTAAAAGAGCCAAAAAACAGGACAAAAGTGTAACAGAACCAAGAAGGAACGGTGTCTGCATTCCTTATGTATCTGGACTGTCTGAAAAACTACAAAGAATCTTTAGACAACACGATGTTCCTGTCTTCTTTAAACCAGGCAACACTTTAAGACAGAAACTCGTTCACCCTAAGGACAAGTTACCCACACAGAAACAGAGCAATGTTGTCTACTCCATTCAGTGCAGTGAGGAAAACTGCAAAGAACGGTACATAGGCGAGACCAAACAGCCACTTCACAAAAGACTTTATCAGCACAGACAACACGCTAACTCAGGATTACAGAGCGCCGTGCATTTGCATCTAAAAGCTACAAACCACACATTTGAAGACAGCGAGGTGAAGATTCTAAATAGAGAGAAGAGTTGGTTTGAACGGGGCGTCAAGGAAGCCATTTTTGTGAAGAAAGAGAACCCCTCTTTGAACAGAAATGGTGGTCTGAGATTTAATCTGCCCAAAGTCTATCAGAGTGTATTATCACCTTGGTCACGCCAATCACATGCTAATCAGGTACTTAACAGTGATGAAGTAGATGCAGCCAGAAAACAATAGGACTGATTACTGATTACTGGGCCGTCTTGGAAACTATTAGGTCAGTTTCAGGTGAAACTAGCTATTAACAGATACTCAGGCAGATTCCTTCCTGAGGGCAGGGTTTATGTAACACAGAGTAGCTTAAATTTCTAGTTCCCGTCCAATTTTTTCACAATTGAGAATGACTTCCGGATGGGAGCCGAAACGTCTTGATTCTGAAAACAGTGTCCAGATGACTACGACTGAAACCTTTTCTACGATAGAACACTCCTGGACGAATGAGGGACTACACCGTATTATCTTATATAGATAGTAACGGTAATATAACTATGATATATTTAAGAACTAATCCTACGTAATTAGTTTCTAGCTAAGTGTATTCTTTTTTCTTACTGCATTGTAAAATGGATGCCATGATCTAATTTTGTTTAGAATTTTGGAAATAAATAAAGACTTATGTACATTTCTGGCAGGCTTCACAATTCTGTTTTTAATTACATTTATTGTGAAATATTAATAATTTGCTAATTTTCAAACATTTTAAGTCACATTATTTACAAAAATTATATACAGCTCTAATTTAGTATCAGGACAGTGTCTTAACATTATGTTAGCTTAAAAGAAGGATTACTTATTGTAATATATCAAATTCAACACAATCATAACTTCATATTTGTGAAATGGTATTCCCTGTTGCTCGGTTTTGGCATTTCTTTCATTAGAACATCCAAAAGCAGTATTGGAACTGGCCAGAACCCCGCTGCAAGATGGCAAGACGCATCTCACCAGCCGGATCTATGTGTATACAGTATCTACGGTTAACTCCTACATAGTCTGGTTTGTCAGCTTTTTCCCATCAGTCCTGTTCTCCTGAGGAAGCTAACTAAAAATCATCTGCCTTGTCCACTTCCACCATAGTCCAGTATGCTTTTTAATCATGCTCCTGTTAGCCCTAATCTTTTAATTTCTTCCATCATGTCCTTTCTCTTTGATATATTTCCTGCAAGTAACAAGCACATGTTCTACAGTACCTGACAATGTTCACAAAGACTGGTTGGATGCCTCCCCATAATGTGCAGTTTTCCGTTCAGATTGTGTCCTTTCTCTATTAATCATTATTATCTCCTTTTTTCTACTTCCACCCCTATTTCTCACAATACCCACTCTATTTTGAATTTAATGTAAATGTCTTCCCCTTATCTCTTGATCCCAATGCTTGCTCAATTTTTAAAAGTCGTCTAATCAGCTCTACAAGCCAACAAAAAACAAATAAACCATTTTCTGCTCTCCACACCGTCTCCACACTCTACTGTACTTTCTACACTGGTCTCTACTCACCCTATTTTCTGTAATTGTATGATAATTTCTTGTCTTTCTTCTGTATCTTCAACATGTTACTAGGATATTCTGTATTATACTGGTTGCAATGACCTGTTGGATGTTTTCCCATAATGACAAAGTGTACTGTTAGGGTTGCTGTGTCCAATTCTCACTCTGCTCATTGTTACTTTTCTGTTTGTTCCCCTACTTCATTTAGTGTAGATGTCTTCCTTTTGTTGCACTATCCCAGTACTGTTGCCACTGTTGATTTATTTTCCCCTCCGATTTTGAAAGTTTAATTTTGACTTTGACAACTCCCTTTTTGAGTGATTCTTTGCCTTCTTGTCTGCTTTTTCGTTTCCAAGGATTACTGAATGTGCTGGAACCCACATGAATGTGATGTTTTCCCCTTGGCTAACTAAAATCAGAATCAGAATCAGGCTAAGTATGTGTACACATGCAAGGTTTTTTCATTGCTCTCAATGTACTTTCACATAGTTCCAAGAACAATTTACAGGAAGATAGAAATAGACACACAGCTAAAAACAAAGACAACAAAGCTAAACAAAGATAGGTAAAAGTAAGCATAGAACTATTATGTACTTTCAAGTAGGTGCATATATAAATACAGTATGTATAAGAAGCAACAATGAACAACAACATACAATGTCTATATACAAGTCAAACTCTTTCAGTAAATTGTAAACAAGAATACGATAATGCAAAGGTGCAGCGTGTAAAGAGTGCTGGATTAAATATTGAATGATTAATGTAATAAGTTACTTTATATACATGAAGTAGGTGGTTATGTAGAGTATATGCATGTATACTGTACATGTTTCCTGAGAGTGGAGATGTATAGTAGTATATACAGCCCAATATCACAAATCACAAATTTGCCTAGAGGGGATTTGCAATCTGTATGGCATACGACAACCTCCATCCTTAATACCCTTGATTCGGATAATAACTCCCCCCCAAGAAAACCTTTAACAGGGAAAAAATGGAAGAAACCCCAGGAAGAGCAACAGAGGGAGGATTCCTCTCCCAGGATAGACAGACATGAAATCTATGTCGCGTGTACAGAACAGACCAACATAGTACAATTACAGTATGGACATATATATAGATTGTAAACATATATGTCTGTTGGAAAGTTTGTGATCCACAGTTTGTGACAGGTGGGGGCTGGGACAGTTAGCTGGGTGAATTTAGGGTGGAGGACCTGGGATGATGGTGTTTAATGCAGAGCTGAAGTCCACAAACAAGATCATTGCCTATGTCCCTGATGAGTTGAGGTGATGCAGGATGTAGTGTAGTCCCATGTTGACTGCATCATCCACTGACCTTTTTGCCCGGTAGGCAAACTGCAGGGGGTCCAGTAGGGGTCCTGTGATGTCCTTCAGGTGGGCCAACACCAGTCTCTCTAAAGATTTCATGACCACAGACCTCAGGGAGACGAACCTGTACTCATTGAGTCCTGTGATAGAGGGTTTCTTGGGGACCAGGATGATTGTTGAGTGTTTGAAGCAGAAGGGGAATTCAACTGGGCTTTAGTGCCATGGGAAACAGACGCTAACATTGCCAAAGCATGTGTGAAATAAAAAAAATATATATATATATATATATATATATATATATATATATATATATATATATATATATATATATATATATATATAAACAGAATGTTACGGACAGAACTGACCGGAGACACAAGGAAGGTTATGATATAGTTTATTGCAATACAAGGAGCGTAGATAGATAATGGAGGGAAGTATACTGTCCTTTGAATGGAGATGGTGGAGCTCTGGAGTAGAGTGGCTGAACACCGGGGAGTCGGTCCACACGGGGCTGGACACTGGAGCGACACACACGGAAGACTGGAGATACACGGGGACTGGAGCTGGAGTGACACACACAGAGGACAGGAGTACGAAGGAGCTGGAGTAGAGGTACTGGGTACTGGAGGCTGGTAGTAGTTTTTGTTCGGGTAGAGTGAGTCCAAGGCGTTTGTAGAATCAGGGGAACAAGCGTTCTATCCTGTGTCTTAAACGAGACCAGACACAGACTGTGGTGAGGAGCCGGGTTTTATAGGGGAGTGGAGTGCTGATTGGATGCAGGTGTGTACGGGGTGACAGGTGAAGGGAATCAGTATTCAGGAGAGGGAGTGCGGAGTGAAGGGGTGCCTGGTGTGTCTGTGACACAGAAGACGTGCTAGTAAAATATTCTTAGATTATTCTCTAGACATCACACAACTCTAATGATCTGTTGAAGATCTATGTGAAGATGGGGGCCAGCTGGTCAGCACAGGCTTTCAGACGGGGAGGTGACACGCCATCTGGGCCTAGTGCCTTCCTGATCTTCAGTCTCTGAAAGAGCTGACACACATCCTCTTCACAGATCCTGAGTGCAGGTGAGGGGTCAGGTGATAATGCTCTGTAGGATCATCACTGAAAGTGACCCCCTTCACATTGTCACATTGCGGTTTTAGTGTCAAGGCTTTGCTGAATTGTACAAGTAACAAGGTTTGATGGATTTAACAAATAACACTGGAGAGATGAGGCATCCTTGTTTTAGTTTACTTGATGATGCTGTCCCATTGGTGATGTCTGTCACCATGGGAAATATCTACAAAGTTATTATCCAATCCATAAATGATGATGAATGCAAATTCCATTTGCCTTTATTCAATTCAATTCAATTTTATTTATATAGCGCCAATTCATAACAGAAGTTATCTCATTGCGACCCAACAAATCCCACCATGAGCAAGCATTTGGCGACAGTGGCCTTTAAGAGGGCAGAAACCTTGGACAGAACCAGACTCAATGGTGGGCGGCCATCCGTCGCTGCCGTGTTAGGTTTTGGGAGAGACTGGAGAGGGGGGGGGGGTCAGTACACGTGCCGCAGCATTCTGGATCAACTGGAGAGTCTTAAGGGACTTATTCGGGCAGCCGGATAATAAGGAATTGCAGTAGTCCAGCCTAGAAGTAACAAATGCATGGACTAGTTTTACGGCATAATTTTGAGACAGGATGTGCCTGATTTTTGCAATGTTATGTAGGTAAAAGAAGGCAGTCCTTGAAGTTTGTTTCATGGGGGAGTTAAAGGATAAATCCTGATCAAAGATAACTCAGAGGTTCCTTACAGTGCTGCTGGAGGCCAGGGCAATGCCATCTAGAGTAACTATATCTTTAGATAATTTGTCTCTGAGGTGTTTGGGACCAAGTACAATAACTTCAGTTTTGTCAGAGGTTAACATCAGAAAATTGGTCATTCAGGTCTTTATGTCCTTAAGGCATGCCTGAAGTTTAGTTAACTGGTTAGTTTCATCTGGCTTGATCGATAGATATAATTGGGTATCATCCGCATAACAATGAAAGTTTATGGAGTGTTTCCTAATAATATTGCCTATAAGAAGCATATATAAGGTGAATAGAATCGGTACAAGCACAGAACCTTGTGGAACTCCGTGACTAACTTTGGCGTGCACGGGGGACTCACCGTTAATGTGTACAACCTGAGATCGATCTGATAGATAGGATTTAAACCAGCTTAGTGGTCATTTCTTTTACTTTTTTAATTTCTTTTTTATAGTTCTTTTTAAAATATTTTTATTTCAGTACAAAAACCAAGATCACAAATCACAATTACAGTGGTGTGAAAAAGTGTTTGCCCCCAAGGTATTATGAGATCTTTAAGATATGATGGTGCCTGACCATTAAGAGATTTGTAGGTGAGGAGAAGGATTTAAAATTCTATATTGGATTTTACAGGGAGCCAGTGTGAAGAAGCTAATATTAGAGAAATATGATCTCTTTTCCTAGTTCTTGTCAGTACACGTGCCGCATTCTGGATCAACTGGAAAGTCTTAAACTTCGGTGTGCATGGTGGACCCACCATTAACATGTACAAACTGAGATTGATTTGATAGATAGGATTTAAATCAGCTTAGTGCAGTTCCTGTAATGCCAATTACATGTTCCAGTCTCTGTAATAGGATGTGATGGTCATTGGTGGCGAATGCAGCACTAAGATCTATCAAGACAAGTACAGAGACAAGTCCACTGTCTGATGCAATTAAAAGGTCATTTGTAATTTTCACCAGTGCTGTCTCTGTGCTATGATGCACTCTAAATTCTGACTGAAAATCTTCAAATAAACTACTGTTATTTAGAAAGTCACACAACTGATTGGTGACTGCTTTATCAAGGATCTCAGAAAGAAAGGGAAGGTTAGATATAGGTCTATATTTGGCTAAAACCCCTGGATCAAGAGTGGGCTTTTTATGAAGCGGTTTAATTACAGCTACTTCAAAGGATTGTGGTACATAGCCTGTTAATAAAGACAGATTGATCATATCCAGTAAAGAAGTGCTACCTAAGGGTAAACCTCTTTAAGCAGCCTAGTTGGAATGAGGTTGATGACAGGTTGATGGCTTAGATGAATTAATCGTCGAAGTTAGTTGAAGAAGGTCGATAGGAGCAAAGCAGTCAAAATATATATCAGGTTTTACAGTTGTTTCTAAGGTTCCTGTGTTTGTAGATAAATCGGTACTGGTTGATGGCAGGACGTGATGATTTTTTTCTGTAATAGTTAAAATTTTATTATTAAAGAAACTCATGAAGTTGTTACTACTGAGGGTTATAGGAATACATGGTTCAATAGAGCTACTGTATGACTCTCTGTCAGCCTGGCTACAGTGCTGAAAAGAAGCCTGGGGTTGTTTTTATTTTCCTCTATTAATGTTGAGTAGTAAGCTGTCTGGCATTACGGAGGGCCTTCCTGTATGTTTTAAGACTATCTTGCCAGACTAAACGAGATTCTTCCAGGTTGCTGGAATGCCATTTCCATTCAAGTTTTCGTGATGTTTGCTTTAATTTGCAGATTTGGGGGTTATACCATGGAGCTAACATTCTTTGTTTTATTATCATCTTTTTTAGAGGGGCGATAGAATCAAGTGTCGTTCGCATTGAGCCTGCAAGATGATCGATTTGGGAGGGCTGAAATTAGCATAGGAGTCCTCTGCTTTATTGAGACAAAACATTTAATTAAATGCAGATGGGATCGCTTCCTTGAATTTAGCCACAGCACTAACAGATAGACATCTAGAGTAGGAGTTTTTGCCTAATGGCATGTAGTCCAGTAATAGCAGTTAAAAATTATTATATAATAATCCGATAATGAAGGATTCTGAGGAAAGACTATAAAATGTTCAATTTCAATGCCGTATACCAGAACAAGGTCGAGGGTGTGGTTAAAACAGTGAGTGGCTTCATGTACACTCTGACGAAGATAAACGCAGTACTAAGGCTATATACACACACACACAACCCTAACCCTATATATTTGTGTGAATTAGGGTTGTATATATGTGTGTGTGTGTGTGTGTGTGTGTGTGTGTGTGTGTGTGTGTGTGTGTGTGAAATAGGATTCTATATGTGTGTGTGTGTGTGTGTGTGAGAGAATTAGGGTTGTATATGTGTGTGAATTAGGGTTGTACATGTGTGTGTGTGAATAAGGGTTATGTGTGTGCTTGATTTAGGGTTGTATATGTGTGTTTGTCTGTGAATTAGGGTTGTGTGTGTGTTTGTGTGTGAATAAGGTGAATGTGATAAGTAGTGTGAAGTGCTTTGAGTGGTCAGAAGTCTAGAAAGGCGCTATACAAATACAGTCAAATTATCTTTTACCATTAGGGTTGTATATATGTGTGTGTGAAATAGGGTTGTGTATGTGTGTGTGTGTGTGTGAATTATGGTTGTGCGTGTGTGTGTGTGTGTGAATTAGGGTTGAATATGTATGTGTGTGTGAATCAGGGTTGTATATGTGTGTGTGTGTGTGTGTGTGAATTAGGGTTTTGTGTTTGTGTGAATTGGGGTTGTATATGTTTGTATTTGAATTAGGGTTGTATGTGTGTGTGTGTATTAGGGTTGTGTGTGTGTGTTTGAATTAAGGTTGTATATGTCTGTTTGAATTAGGATTTGTGTGTGTGAAGTAGGGTTGTATATGTGTGTGTGAATTAGAGTTGTACATGTGTTTGCGTGTGAATTAGGGTTTTACATATATGTGTGTGTGTGTGAATTAGGGTTGTATGTGTGAGTTTGTGAATTAGGGTTGTATGTGTGTGCGTGTCTGTTTGATCTAGGGTTGTAAATATATGTGTTTGTGTGTGATTGTGTGTGTGTGTGTGAGAGAGAAGTAAGGTTATGTTTGTGTGTGTGTGTGAATTAGGGTTGTATATGAATGTGTGTGTGAATTAGGGTTGTATATGTGTGTCTGTGTGTGTGAATTGGGGATGTATGTCTGTGTGTGTGTGTGTGTGTGTGTGAATTAGAGTTGTATGTGTTTGTGTGTGAATTAGAGTTGAATATGTGTGTGTGTGTGTGTGTGTGTGTGTGTGTGTGTGTGTGTGTGTGTGTGTGAATTAGGGTTGGATTTGTGTGTGTTTGAATTAGGGTTGAATATTATATTCAAGATTAGATTCAACTTTATTGTCATTACACATGTACAAGTTCAAGGCAACGAAATGCAGTTTAGGTCTAACCAGAAGTGCAATAAGCAAGTGTAGGATATGAAGTGTGTGCATAAATGTAGGACATGAGTGTGTGTGCATTAGGGTTGTCTGTGTGTGTGTGTGTGAATTAGGGTTGTATGTGTGTGCGTGTCTGTTTGATCTAGGGTTGTAAATATATGTGTTTTTGTGTGATTGTGTGTGTGTGTGTGTGAGAGAGAGAAGTAAGGTTATGTTTGTGTGTGTGTGTGAATTAGGGTTGTATATGAATGTGTGTGTGAATTAGGGTTGTATATGTGTGTCTGTGTGTGTGAATTGGGGATGTATGTCTGTGTGTGTGTGTGTGTGTGTGAATTAGAGTTGTATGTGTTTGTGTGTGAATTAGGGTTGAATATGTGTGTGTGTGTGTGTGTGTGTGTGAATTAGGTTTGGATTTGTGTGTGTTTGAATTAGGGTTGAATATTATATTCAAGATTAGATTCAACTTTATTGTCATTACACATGTACAAGTTCAAGGCAACGAAATGCAGTTTAGGTCTAACCAGAAGTGCAATAAGCAAGTGTAGGATATGAAGTGTGTGCATAAATGTAGGATATGAGTGTGTGTGCATTAGGGTTGTCTGTGTGTGTTTGTGTGAATTAGGGTTTTACATATAGGTGTGTGTGTGTGAATTAGGGTTGTATGTGTGTGCGTGTCTGTTTGATCTAGGGTTGTAAATATATGTGTTTGTGTGTGATTGTGTGTGTGTGTGTGAGAGAGAAGTAAGGTTATGTTTGTGTGTGTGTGAATTAGGGTTGTATATGAATGTGTGTGTGAATTAGGGTTGTATATGTGTGTCAGTGTGTGTGAATTGGGGATGTATGTCTGTGTGTGTGTGTGTGTGTGAATTAGGGTTGGATTTGTGTGTGTTTGAATTAGGGTTGAATATTATATTCAAGATTAGATTCAACTTTATTGTCATTACACATGTACAAGTTCAAGGCAACGAAATGCAGTTTAGGTCTAACCAGAAGTGCAATAAGCAAGTGTAGGATATGAAGTGTGTGCATAAATGTAGGATATGAGTGTGTGTGCATTAGGGTTGTCTGTGTGTGTTTGTGTGAATTAGGGTTGTATGTGTGTGTTTGTTTGTGTTTATAATTAATTAGGGTTGTATATGTGTTTGTGTGTGTTTGAATTAAGGTTGTATATGTGTGTTTGAATTAGGGTTTGTGTGTGAAGTAGGGTTGGATATGTGTGTGTGAATTAGGGTTGTGTATGTGTTTGCGTGTGAATTAGGGTTTTACATATAGGTGTGTGTGTGAATTAGGGTTGTATGTGTGAGTTTGTGAATAAGGGTTGTATATGTGTGCGTGTCTGTTTGATTTAGGGTTGTAAATATATGTGTTTGTGTGTGAGAGTGTTACGGACAGAACAGACCGGAGACACAGGGAAGATACAGAGATCGTTTATTGTAACACAAGGAGTATGAATAGGTAATGGAGATAATGATACAGTCCTTTTCACTGGAGGTAGAGGAGCTCTGGGGAAATGTGGATGCACACAGGAGAGTAGGGTCACACGGGACCGGGAACCGGAGCAACAAACACGGGAGACGGGAAACCCACGGGACCAGGAGCGGGAGCGACACACTTGGGAGACTGGAGACACACAGGACCAGGAGCTGGAGCGACATACACGGAAGACTGGAGAAGACAGGAGCCGGGATCGAGGTACTGGATACTAGCAGGAGATTCGTCGTTTTGTAGGTAAGTCCGAGGCGTAGTGGATGCAGGAGAATGAGTTCTATCCTTAAACCTAACGAGACCGGACACTGACTGTGGTGAGGGGTTGTGATTTATAGGGGAGTAGAGTAAGTGATTAGGTGCAGGTGTGTGACTGGTGACAGGTGATGGGAATTAGTACTCGGGTGAGGGAGTGCGGAGTGTAGTGGAGCCTGGCGTGTCTGTGACAGAGAGAGAAGTAGGGTTGTATTTGTGTGTGTGTGTGTGAATTAGGGTTGTATATGAATGTGTGTGAATTAGGGTTGTATATGTGTGTGTGTGTGTGTATGAAATAGGGTTGTGTTTCTGTGTGTGTGTGTGAATTAGGGTTGTATATGAGTTTGTGTGTGAATTAGGGTTGTATATGTGTGTGTGTGAATTAGGGTTGTGTTGCTGTGTGTGTGTGTGTGAATTAGGGTTGCATATGTGTGTGTTTGAATTAGGCCTGAATATCTGTGTGTGAATTAGGGTTTAATATGTGTGTTTGTGATTTAGGGTTTTGTGTGTGTGAATTACGGTTATATATTTTTGTGTGAATTAGGGTTGTATATGTGTGTGTGTATGAATTAGGGTTTTACATCTAGGTGTGTGTGTGAATTAGGGTTGTATGTGTGAGTTTGTGAATTAGGATTGTTTTGCTGTGTGTGCGTGTGTGTGTGAATTAGGGTTTTATGTGTATGAATTAGGTTTGAATATGTGTCTGAGAATTACGGCTAAATATGTGTGTGCGTGTGAATTAGGGTTTTGTGTTTATGTGTGAACTAGGGTTGTGAATATATGTGTTTGTGTGTGTGTGTATATGTGTGTGTGTCTGTGATTTAGGGTTTTGTGTGAGTGAATTAGGTTTGAATATATGTGTGTGTGTAAATTAGGTTTGAATATGTGTGTGTGTGTGTGTATGAATTAGGGTTGTATTTGTGTGTATGTGATTTCCGGATGTATATGTGTGTATGTGATTTCCGGTTGTATGTGTGTGTGTATGAATTACGGTTGTGTGTGTGTGAGTTAGGGTTGTATTTGTGTGTCTGTGAATTAGGGTTTCAATATGTGTGTATCCGTGAATTAGAGTTGCATATGTGTGTGTGTCTGTGTGAATTAGGGTTGTAAATATATGTATTTGTTTTTGTGTGTGTGTGAATTAGGGTGGTATGTGCGTGTGTGTGAATTAGGGTTGAATATGTGTTTATGTGTATGTCTGAATTAGATGAATGTGATATCTAGTGTGAAGCCCTTTGAGTGGTGAGAAGACTAGAAATGCCCTATACAAATACAGTCTATTTAAATTTTACCGTTAGGGTTGAATGTGTGTGTGGTTGTGTGTGTGAATTAGGGTTGTATATGTGTGTGTGAGTTAGGGTTGCATATGTGTGTGTGTGTGAATTAGGGTGTATATGTGTGTGTGAATCAGGTTGTTTGTGTGTGTGTGTGTGTGTGTGTGTGTGTGAATTAGGGTTGAATATGTGTGTGTGTGTGTGTGTGAATTAGGGTTGAATATGTGTGTGTGTGTGTGTGTGTGAATTAGGGTTGAATATGTGTGTGTGGGTGAGTGAATTAGGGTTGTAAACATGTGTTTGTGTGTGTGTGTGTGTGTGTGAATTAGGGTTTTGTGTGTGTGTGTGTGTCTGTAAACTAGGGTTGCATGTGTGTGTGCAAATGAGGGTTGAAAATGTTTGTGTGTGTGTATATTAGTGTTGTGTGTCTGTGTGTGAATTAGAGTTGAATATGTGTGTGTGTGAATTAGTGTTGTATATGTGTTTGTGTGTGTGTGAATTTGGGTTGTAAATATGTGTGTGAGTTAGGGTTACATATGTGTGTGTGAATTAGGGTTGTATTTGTGTGTGTGTGTGAAGTAGGTTTGAATATGTGTGTGTGGGTGAGTGAATTAGGGTTGTATGTGTGTGTGTGTTTGTATTAGGGTTGTATTTATGTGTGTGTGAAATAGGGTTGTATATGAGTGTGTGTGTGTGTGAAATAGGGTTGTTTATGTGGGTCTGTAACTTTCGATGTGTATGTGATTTTCGGTTGTACATGTTTGCGTGTGTGTGTGAATTAGAGTTGTGTGTGTGTGTGTGTGAATTAGGATTGTATATGTGTTTGTGTGTGTGTGAATTAGGGTTGTATATGAGTTTGTTTTTAAATTAGGGTTGTATATCTGTGTATATGATTTCCGGTTGTATATGTGTGCGTGTGTTTGTGAATTAGGGTTGTGTGTGTGTTTGAATTAGGGTTGGATATGTGTGTGTGTGAAGTAGGGTTGAATATGTGTGTGTGGGTGTAGCGTAATCGTGCTACTGTGAGTTCCTCTTGGCCCTGAGACACCACGCTGAGACCAGGGTTTCAGTGTATATGTTCTTTATTTCTTTCTTTCTTTTCTGTCCACACGCTCTTTCTCTGCATCCGTCCACTCCTTCTCTCTTCCCCCTTGTGTCCAGCATGCTACTGTATTTAAGTAGAGAATAATTAGTTAACCGGGTTCAGCTGTGCCAATTATCTCTCCTTGATGCTGCTCACCTGAGCAACTCCCCCACCTCTCCCTCTGCAGCTTACAGCTACCCATACCCACCTCCACATACCCCCACCACCCGACTTAGGCCGGGGAGGCATCCGGCCCAACCTACTCCCCCCCCCATGGGAACGGGAGAGGATGTCGGCCACGGCCATCTGCGCCCCCGGCCTATGGATCACTTTGAACTTAAAAGGCTGGAGAGCCAGATACCACCGTGTGATCCGGGCGTTGGCATCCTTCATGAGGTGGAGCCACTGGAGGGGGGCATGGTCCGAACAGAGGGTGAATGGGCGCCCCAGCAGGTAATACCTCGACCGCCCACCGGATGGCCAGGCACTCTTTTTCGATTGTACTGTACCTGGCCTCCAGCTCTGACAGCTTCCGGCTGATGTATACGACCGGGCGGTCAACACCCTGCACCTGCTGGGACAAAACGGCCCCAACTCCTCTGTTCGACGCATCAGTCTGCAGAACAAAAGGGAGAGAAAAGTTAGGTGTGTGGAGGAGAGGCTCCCCACAGAGGGCTTGTCTCTCCCGGTCCCCGTGGTCTCTCCAGTTCCCCGTGGTCTCTCCAGTTCCCTGTGTGTTCTCCAGTCCTCCGTGTCGTTGCCGGTCCTCCGTGGCTTCTCCATTCCTCCTTTGTCTCTCCAGTCTCCTGTGGCTTCCCTCTGGTGACTTCCCCAGATCCACTCTACCTATCGCCACACTCTCCACTTCTGGCTGTCATCTGAATAAAGACATTCCCTTCCATCTCGGTGTCCCCTGCCTGTTATTCCGTGACACTTTCGGTGTGTATGTGATTTTCGGTTGTACATGTTTGCGTGTTTGTGTGAATTAGAGTTGTAAATATGTGTGTGACAGCATTAGGGTTGTATATGCGTGTGTGTGTGTTAATTAGGGTTGTATATCTGTGTATGTGATTTCCGGTTGTATATGTGTGCGTGTGTTTGTGAATTAGGGTTGTGTGTGTTTGAATTAGGGTTGTATATATGTATGTGTGAGTTAGGGTTGTATATGTGACTGTGAGTTAGGGTTGCATATGTGTTTTTGTGAAGTAGGGTTCTATATATGTGTGTGTATGTGTGTGTGTGTATGTGTGAGCATTAGGGTTTTATGTGTCTGTGTGAATTAGGGTTGTATATGTGTGTGTGTGTGTGTGTGTGTGAATTAGGGTTGTATATGTGTATGATTTAGGGTTGCATATGTGTTTGTGTTTTTGTTTAATAGGGTTGTATATGTGTGTGAGCATGAGCATTAGGGTTGTATATGTGTGTGTGAATCAGGGTTGCATATGATTGTGTATATATTTGTGTGTGTGTGTGTGAATTAGGGTTGTATATATGTGTATGTGTGTGTTTGTGAATTAGGGTTGTATGTTTGTGTGAATTAGGATTCTATATATGTATGTATGAGTTAGGGTTGTATTTGTGTGTGTGTGTGTGTGTGTGAATTAGTGTATATGTGTGTGTGAGTTAGGGATGCATATGTGTTTGTTTTTTGTGAAGTAGGGTTGTATATGTGTGTATGTGTGTGTGTGTGAGCAATAGGGTTGTATATGTGTTTGTGTGAATCAGGGTTGTATATGAATGTGTGTGTGAATTAGGATTTGAATCACGGTTTTAATGTATTAACAGTTAAAAATGACTGAGATCTAAACTGCCAAAAATAGCTCAATAATCCACCATTCAGAACAGATTAACAAACTGATGGAGGTTTAATCAGTTAATCTGTACATAGACTTCCATGATAAATTTTAACACTTAAAAAAATTATATAAAATCACTGAAACATGTTAGAATAAAAAAAAGTAACAGTAGTAGTTCCACTTACATGTAAAATTGTATGAAATGCTATAGAGTTGTTTAGCATTGCCATCTGTAAAACTTCACTGAACTTGGTTTCCATCCGTTTAGTAGGATTTGAATTCACAACCTTTAATTAAATTCACAACCTCTCATTGCGCTTTTCCTATAGAGCAGGTCTAGACCGAACTCTTTATAATATTAATTACAGAGACCCATCAAATCCCACCATGAGCAAGGATTTGGCAACAGTGGCAAGAAAAAACTTAATTTTAACAGGCAGAAACCTTGGACAGGTTGGGGGAAGGGGATAGGGTTAGGGAGGCACAATGCAAAGACCATGTAGAATTAAAAAAAAAAAAAATTATATAGTAGAATAGTAATTATAGTGTTAATATTAATAAATTAGTAATAATAGGAATGACAGCTATAGGAAGAATAATGTCAGCATCAGTAACAGAGCCAATAACAACTGTAGTAGCAGTTGTCGAGCAGGAACACGGGGGCAGCAGGCGGCCCACAACCACAGACCCTGCAGCTCCGGAGCCAGAAATACCTGCTGAAAGCGACAGAAGGAGAGAGGAGAGAAAGCACAGAACTACGGGAGAGAGAAGATGTCAAGTTAGTAACATGCAGTAATGGGATAAAAATGCATACAGATGGAGAGGGAGAGAAGGAAAGAGGTGCATCATGTGAAGTCTCCCGGCAGTCTAGGCCTATAGCAGCATAACTATGGGATGGTTCAGGACTCACCCAAGCCAGCCCTAACTATAAGCTTTATCAAAGAGGAAAGTCTTTAGCCTACTCTTAAATGTGGAGATGGTGTCTGCCTCCCGAACCCAAACTGGGACCTGATTCCACAGAAGAGGAGCTTGATAACTGAAGGCTCTTCTACTTTTGGAGACTCTAGGAACCACAAGTAACCCTGCATCCTGGGAGCGCAGTGTTCTAGTTGGATAATATGGTATTATGAGATCTTTAAGATATGATGGTGCCTGACCATTAAGAGCTTTGTAGGTGAGGAGAAGGATTTTAAATTCTATTCTAAATTTTAGAGGGAGCCAGTGCAGAGAAGCTAATATTGGAGAGATATGACCTCTTTTCCTAGTTTTTGTCAGTACACATGTCGCAGCATTCTGGATCAACTGGAGAGTCTTAAGGGACTTATTCGGGCAGCCGGATAATAAGGAATTGCAGTAGTTAAGCCTAGAAGTAACAAATGCATGCACTAATTTTTCGGCATCATTTTGAGACAGGATGTGCCTGATTTTTGCTGAGCCTACATTTTGGTGAAAGTTGCAAAGTGGTAGCATGTATGTATGTATTTTTAAATTTAGGCGGTTGTTGTAGCGCCACCATCAGGACTATTGGCCCACAATTCCTGTTGAGGACGTTTGGCATAGGACTGGACCTATGTGTGAAATTTTGTTTATTTTCAAGAATGGGAAGGCAGATTTCCTAGGAATAATAATTATAATAATCATAATAATAATAATAATAACAACAATAATAATAATAATAATAACATTGGCAATTCTAAGAGGGACTGGCTTCTAATAATAAAAAAAATTATTT
Organism: Siniperca scherzeri; assembly: GCA_027580175.1. Classification (NCBI taxonomy): domain Eukaryota; kingdom Metazoa; phylum Chordata; class Actinopteri; order Centrarchiformes; family Sinipercidae; genus Siniperca; species Siniperca scherzeri. The sequence continues at coordinate 25,853,248 of CM050840.1, forward strand.
GACTAAAATTAAGCTTTTGAACATTATTAGTGGCAGGAGATCTTGCAGAACGTGAGGATGTACAGTGTTTGAAGGAAGAGAGAATCTATAAGTTTAATTTAAAACATATTGCCAGCACCTGGGTTCGAACTGACAACCTTCTGATCTAAAAAGTTCCAACTCAGTACACATTGACTTTTATTGTAAATTTGAACTCTAACGCTGTGCCAGCTCTCACACTAATTATAGCTGCTGCTGCGCAGCTGTGAGCCAGGGCTGGGCATTTTGAGGAGGAGGAAGAAGAAGGAGGAAGATGAAAAAAAGAAGACAAATGCAGTCCATCCCGGATCGGAGTTATTATACCTTGAAGTCACATGTCTTTAATCCACACAGCACAATGCCTGAGCAAGTACTAGGATTTGTTTTCTGCATTACCCAGGGCTCAAACTCACAACCACAGATACCAAGAGCAAGTCATGATCTTGTTGAGCTACTCAAAACAGGAATTACAGGTTGCTTCACACTAAGACCTTGTACTTCTTTTTAGTAAGTAGAATAGTAGATTAGAGAGTACGTTTTTAATGATATGTTGTTTTTTCTTTGGTTCAATACTTTGGAAATAAAGACTATAAATTCAAAAGTCCAAAAGACAAATTGTGAATCATTATTGTGTAGTGGTTTCCTTTGATGCACAAGAACCAGGGTACTGTGCATATTCATCCAGTTATTCAGCCATCTTTACAGTTAAATTGCTATAGTCCAATTTTCAGATGAGTTAGTCCAACCCCCCAAATGATATTATCAGCAATGGCCTATATTATAAATGGGTATGTAAAAAATTAGCTTTTGATATGAAAGTTGTGTGGTGATCTGCAAAAACACTTCATATGCCTTTTTATTTTTGGATATTTTAGAAAACTAGAAACCCTCCCCTACCTCTCTTAGATCCAAGATTATGACTTTGAATCTGGTGTTTTCACTACTTATACCAAAGGAAACAGACATGAAAACAGTTTTCCTAGCCAACAGTGCTCATCCCAGTGGCGAAATTAATTGATGAAACTACTGCTATGGAAAAATGTTGTTTGAACACAGGTTACTTTTCACAGTGCATTGATAAGGCTTACCAAATTGCTTTTTCTAAATCCCATACTGATCTTTGCCAAAAAATATGATACACTGTTTTCTGTATCACCAACATCATCTGAGGTGTATATCCTCAAAAAGACTATTCTTAAACATTGGCCCATTGGCTTCTGACCCAGCAGTTAAATGATCCCCCTCTCTTTGAGAGGTCCAAATCTACACAATAAACTAGTGCAGGCACCAAGAGGAGGAAAAAGGGGAGGATGAGGAAGGAGAGGAGGAAGAGAAAAAGGAGGAGACAAATATAAGAGGGTCTGTCAGCAGAAATATTATTAAATTAATCCTTCAAACCATATGTCCCTAATCCAAACAGAAGGGCATCACCCAGGAGTTGAACTCACAATCTTAAACACCAAGGGTAAGTCAGGATCTTTATGACCTGCAAAGTGAGAAACCACTTGTCAGTTTGGTGTCAATTGAGCAAAAAATGTGGGAGGAAGCAGTTGAAGCTTGTCAAGGGCTGGAGAACAAGTTAATAATTAGAATCAGGTGTGTTAGAGTGGTGAGATACCTAAAACATGCATGCCAGTAGCTCTCCAGGAGCAGGGTTGATGAGTACTGATATGAGATGTTCATTGTGCATCACCCGGGTCTTGAACTCACAACCAGCTCTCACACTGCAGAAAATGCGTGGGAATGCTGAAAGTTGAAATTTATTTGCAAAACACTGCTGAAAATTCTGAAGTCTGAAATTAAATGCTGAGAGAAATCTTCAAGCCCAATTGCATTTCTTAACAACCTGGAAGCTGAACTACATTAACTAAAGAGGCTAAGAGCTGAAATACATTGCTAAAAAAGCTGGAAGCTAAACTTTAATACTGTCAAACCTGGAAGTTGAAATTAGTTACCTGAAAAGGCTGAAAGTTAAATGTATTGCATTTAAAAAACTGCTGAAAAACCTGGAAGTTGAAATTTAAAACTGGCACAGTTGGAAGCTGCCCTGCATTACCTAATAATGCTTCAAGCTGAAAAACATTGCTATAAAAGCTTGAAACTTATATGTAATGCATTCACTTCTTTTGTAATTAGTTCTTGAAAAAAGCTTAACATTTTTATAAAGCATTAAAGGTAGAAAAAGGTGGAATAGAAGCACAATGTCAAACATTTTGACATTTGAATGGTTTCTGTAACTTAAAGTATGCAGAAGTAGTAGTCCACTGATAAGTGTATGGAAGAAGATATAATTGCAAGGCATTGCTGAAAATGCAGAAATCTGAAATGAATTCAGATGTTTTCAGAGAACAAAATGAAGACTTTGGAGTGGCCTAGTCAAAGTCCTGACCTGAATCCTATTGAGATGCTGTGGCATGACCTTAAAAAGGCAGTTCATGCTTGAAAACCCTCCAATGTGGCTGAATTACAACAATTCTGCAAAGATGAGTGGGCCAAAATTCCTCCACAGCGATGTAAAAGACTCATTGAAAGTTATCACAAATGCTTGATTGCAGTTGTTGCTGCTAAGGGTGGCCCAACCAGTTATTAGGTTTAGGGGGCAATCACTATTTCACACAGGGCCATGTGGGTTTGGATTTTGTTTTCCCTTAATAATAACAACCTTCATTTAAAAACTGCATTTTGTGTTTACTTGTGTTATCTTTGACTAATATTTAAATTTGTTTGATGATCTGAAACATTTAAGTGTGATAAACATGCAAAAAAATAAGAAATCGGGAAGGGGGCAAACATTTTTGCACACCACTGTAGTATAAAAAGTGAAGTTGGAAATACAGGGACGGAGGGAGTCCTAGCTTTAGTTGAGATCAAACAGTGTTTTAACCATCTTATCTCATCATCTATTTTCTCTCTTTCACACACACACACACACACACATTTCAATCTGGTATTGTTTATTGGCCTACAAAGTTTTGGTAGGATGTTTGAGTTTATTTATTTTAATGAATGCATGGTGCCTGGATGATCTACAACAAAAGTGCGTAGGTGTGTTAAAATTACTCTTCTATTGCTGGGGAAGAGGCTGTAAGTTTTGAGGTGTAGCCACTACATTAAGTTAAAACACTTTAGCATCAGATTTTCTCGTACTACTCCTTGAACATGAATGGAATTCAAACGAGCAATCAAGTGGAAGTAACAGACGTAAATGGACTTCGGGACAAGAGGTAAAACAAACAATATTGGATGTGCAATGAATCATGCTGAAGTGATCATTGTATGCTAAACTAAGGAATTGTTTGTTATTGGATGTTTTGCGGATGACTTGCTGCTGTTGAAATTGCTGTCGCTTGTTTGTTGTTGGGTGTCTCGCGGAGGATTTGCTGTTGTGTGTGGAAATCGCCGTGGTTTGAAATTGCGTGTTTTGTTGGCTGGAGCATTACTGCAGAGCAGTGTGTAAGAATGATATACTGTATGAGTGCGTCTGATCAGCACTACTGAATTAATTGTCAGATATTGTGAATGGTGTGTTGGCTCACGTATAGTGATATTTCTATGTTTATTGCCATCAGTATGTCACATTTAAAGGAACAGCTGGAGGGTGAGAAGCCTGCTGAGACCGATGAAGACGAGATGACTTGATGGAAATTGATTCGCTCTTGCAGAGGGAAACTGGGAGTGTTGACACATAAACAGAATGAGATTCAAGCTCTTGTGGATGATGAATTTGCAAAATCTGACAAACATACAATAAAGTTAAAATGTGAAATGCTTGAGAATATACTGGAAGAACAACCTCAACCACCAGAAGATTAAAGGTTGAGGCAGAGCAGTTCTATTGGTTCGTGCAGATATGCTTAAAAAGAAGCATCTAATGGAAATAGAAGAAGCAAACCTCAAAGCAAAAAAGAAAAGAAAGAAAAGACGGCAATTGGAAGCTGGCCTAGCTGAATCCACTGCAAAATTAAAAATTCTGGAAGAATATGAAGTTTCATCTCAAACATCTCAAGTTGATGTAAGGAAGACACCTCCTCATGCCATGAATGCTTATATGGAGCAAATGGATAAGCTACAGAAAAACCACTGAGAACATTGGAGAGGTTTAACTCATCGACACCTGGAGTCTTAGAAGACCAAACAGCACAATTAGAAGACCAAGGTAGTATTCCTAATGTAGGCACCATCTACACCAGCTCAGGTGGTGTTACAGGTGGTGCTAGAACCAAGACTGGTCATAGTCCAGTCCAGAGTTTGATTTCCATAATTAAGACCAATACCAGACTGAGTGGCACCGCCTGCTGGCATCACAGGTTTTTGCTGTTGACAGAATCAGAATCAGATTCTGTCAACAGCAAAAACCAGTGATGCCTGCAGGCGGTGGTCTTAATTATAGAAATCAAACTCTGGTTGATGTGTTGAGCAGACAAAACAAGGTTTCTGAGATCATTGTGAAGCAGCAATGTTTGTCTTTAACAGCATTCTCTTGCGAACCACTGCAGTATCAGCTTTTTATTCAAGCTTGTGAACACCGTATTGAAAGTAAAACTGACAGCAACCAAGGCCGACTCTAGAACAGTTCACAAGTGGGCAAGCAAAAGACCTAGTTCAAAGTTGTCTGTACTTCGAGCCTTCAGTGGGATACATGGAGGCCAGGAGGCTTCTATTGGAGAACTTTGGCCATGATAACAGCTGCCTACATCGATAAAGGTCTCAGCTGGCCAACCATAAAGCTTGAAGACGCCAAGGCTTTGCATTCTTATGGACTTATTCTGAGAGGATGTTATAATGCACTACAAAGTGGTCAGTACATAGAAGAAATGACCACACCTTCCAACCTGAGAATAATTTCCAAACTCCTTTTCAAGCTCAGGGACAAGTTCAGGTCTGTTGCTTGTGACATACAGGAAAGACACAAACGGAGAGCAAGTTTCAAAGATCTGGTACATTTTGTTGAAAAACAGGCTAGGATCAGCTCAGATCCCATCTTTGGAGACATTAAAGATCCCCGCCCAGTCAACAAAGCTTCTGGATCAAAGACTTTTAAACCTACTACCAAAGGAAGTAGCTTCGTCACTGCAATAACAACTGTGTCTGAAAACTCAGGGAAGAAAAACAAAACTTACCCATCGTCTGCCATCGATCAGCCAGGAAAAAGATCCTGTGAAAAAGAAAATTACTTACCATCAGAGAACCCTGTGAAAAACAAAAGTACGTACTTGAATGGAAGACCTGATACCAGAATTGCTTTTCAAAGACCATGTGCATTCTGTGTAGTCTGTGCAGCTCCAGAGCTGTATAGAAAATTTAAAGCAAGACCACACAAATAAAAGGTGGATTTTCTCAAGTCCAAAGGTGCATGTTTTCGATGTTTAATATTGGGACATATGAGCAGAGAATGCAAAAGATGTCTCACGTGCAATTTTTTTAAAGGAAACACCCCACTCTACTGCACATCAAGACTGAAGATGGTGCTCACAAAGAAGTGAAATATGTTGTTGAAACACCCAAAGAAAAACTGAGTGCTCTTGTTCCCATGACAATCGGAGATCATACCGGGGCTGGTAAAGATTGCACTCTTTCCATTCTGCCTGTACAGATTAAACATGCGAAAGGGAACAAGGTTGCCCAAACCTATGCCTTTTTGGACCCTGGTAGTACTGCAACATTCTGTACTGAGAAGTTGATGATTGAACTCAACATCCAGGGACAGAAAACGAGAATTCTTCTAAAAACAATGGGGCAGGAGAAACCTGTAAGCACCTAGAAAGCAACTGGCCTAGGAGTGTGCACAAGTCTTCAAGATGACATATTCCTGAAGCTGCCAAAGTATACACTCATTCAGAGTATCCCGTCACAAAGGAAAACACAGGATGACATCATGGAATGGCCATATCTAAGTGAAGTTCAGCTGACTACTGTTGAAACAGAGGTAGGACTGCTCATTGGATTTAATTTCCCATAAGCTTTTGAAACATGGAAGGTTGTGAATAGTGAAGGGAATGGCCTTTATGCAGTAAAGACACAATTGGATGGGTAATAAATGGAGCACTCAACAGCAGCCTCTGCATGGATGAAGATGGACAGACATATTTGAAAGCAAACAGAATCTCAATCACCAATATTGAAAAACTGCTTGTTCAACAATACAATGAAGGTTTTCCCGAACAACGCTGCAGTGAGAAAAGTGATTTATCCATTGAAGATAAAAATTTTCTAAAGAAAGCCTCTGACTCTGCTACATTAAAGAACGGAGACTCCACTACCACCTCCAACTCCCTTTCCGAAAGGATGATGTGAAGATGCCACAGAACCATCACATTGCAGAACAACATGCCCTTAACCTTGTTAAGACTTCAAGAAAGATCAGGCATTTTTTGAGGACTATAAAAGTTTCATGTATGGTTCATACAGGAAGGTTCCAGACAACCAGCTGCAAAGAGATGATGGACGGGTATGGTATATGCCACACCATGGTGTGTATCACCATGAAGAAGACCATCTGTGTGGTTTTTGACTGTGCTGCCACAAACAGGGGCACATCTTTGAACAAAGAGCTGTTACATGGCCCATCCTTGACCAACATGCTGCTTGGAGTTCTCCTCAGGTTTTGGCAGGAACCAATTGCCATGATGGCCGATATAGAAGGAATGTTCTCAAAACCTAACACGGCAACGGTGGATGGCCGTCCACCATTGAGTCTGGTTCTGTCCAAGGTTTCTGCCTCTTAAAAGAAGTTTTTTCTTGCCACTGTCGCCAAATGCTTGCTCATGGTGGGATTTGTTGGGTCTCTGAAAATAATATTATAAAGAGTACAGTCTAGACCTGCTCTATACAAAAAGTGCAATGAGATAACTTCTGTTATGAATTGGCGCTATATAAATAAATAAAATTGAATTGAATGTTTCATCAGGTCATAGTACCACCTGAAGATGTCGACTTCCTACATTTTCTTTGGTGGCCTGATGGCGATATTGGCAAACCACTGTCAGAATATAGGATGACCATTCACCTGTTCGGTTCTGTCTCATCTCCTAGTTGTGCTAGCTTTGAGCTGAAGAAAACAGTGGAGGATAACCTGGGCAAGTACGATGTAAAGGCTATTGATACCATCAGAAAGAACTTCTACGTGGATGATTGTACGTCAGTCCCCGCTTTAGATTAACCAAGTAGGTTAGCAACAGTCGAGCTGCCCTGCCCTCACTGCCTGCAGAGGAAAGAGCAAAAGAAGTGAAGGAGTTAGATCTGTATAGGGAGAACCTACTTGTGGAAACGGCACTGGGAGTCCTTTGGGATGTTAAGACTGACACACTCTCATTCAGAACAGCCGCAAAGACTCAGCCAATCACCATAAGAGGTATTCTTTCTGTAGTCTGTTCTGTATACGACCCTATAGATTTCCTTGCTCCTTTCATCTTGACTGCAAGGAACATACTTCAAGAGCTGTGTAAATCCAACTACAGCTGGGATGAAAATATACCAGATGTATTTGCCTTACCATGGAAAAGATGGCTTGCAGACCTGAACCAACTGACTGGTTTCCGTGTTGACCGATGCATAAAGCTAAATGGATACTGCAAAATAAAGTCTGCACAGCTGCATCATTTCAGTGACACCAGTGAGTCTGGGTATGGTGTTGTAACCTACCTGTGGCAAATAAGCATCATGGCTGAAAGTCATATCACATTCATATAGGGCAAAGCATGATTTGTCCCCGTCAAGCAAATGACCATCCCAAGGCTTGAGCTAGCAGCAGCAGTCCTTGTGGTCAGAAATGTAATGCTAAGAACAGCACTTCAGATTGTGTTGGAAGAATCAGTCTTCTGGACTGATAGCACAACTGTCTGTGCTACATTGCTAATGTAAAAAAAGGTTCCACACATTTGTGACAAATTGAGTCTCTGTGATCAGAGAATTGTCAGCAACTCAACAGTGGAGGTATGTGAGCTCTAAGCAAAACCCAGCTGATGATTCCTCATGTGGCATGACCGCAGAAGCATTCTTGAAATCTGCAAGGTTGATTCAGGGCCCAGAATTTCTTTGGAAAGATTTAACGTCTTTGGTCAGCACTACCTCAAGCTCATTTTGAGAGACATTCATGAGCGAGTTGGTCCTGAAGGAAGATGCCATATGGTCTCTCAGCTAAGGCTAAAGTATCGGATCCTACATTCCATCATAGCACTAAGAAAAGTAATAAACGAATGCATGTTTTGTCGTTGTGTCACACCAGACGAGCCACCTTTTACATACGTTCACAATCAAAGTGAAGCGTGGACGAAGTTACTTAAAAAAGGTATGGTGTGATATTTATATGTTTAACCAGCTGTGCCGTACATCTAGAAATGGCTTCATCTTTGGATACTGACTCCTGCAATAACCATCTGCATATTTATCTGTAGAAGAGAAGTTGTGGAGATGAGGTTTGACAATGACACAAACTACATCAGCTCAGTGTCGTAACGGGGGTGCTGTATAGAGGTATGTGACCCAAAAGCAGATGACGAGGAAGCAGTCTCAAGGTGAAGTAGCCGGAACTTCCGTGTTTATTGTGGGGTGGTATGCAGGCAAGTACAGGCAGACAAAAGGCAGATAAGTTACCGGCTAGCAGAGGTGAAAGCAGTGGCGTGAGTCCAAGGTAGAAAAACAGTACACAAGGGAGCAGGCAAAATCCAAAATCCAAGAATCCAAACAAGGTCCACCGGAGAACAAAGAATCCAATATAAACTCACAGTCAAGGCTCGGCAAGGAACAACACCATGTGTTACAATAAGGGACAACAATAATCCAACACTGAACAAAGAAAAGACCGAGACTAAATACCCTAGGGGAGGTGAGACAACGAGACACAGGTGCAAACAATCAAGGGAGGACCAACAATCAAAACTGGAGGGAAAACACAGACAGGAAGTAAAAACACAAGACATACAAGGGAAGAAGAATACTACCAAAATAAACCAAGAAGTGACAATACCAAAACTACCACACTCAGAGCATAAGCATGTTAAAGAGTTGAACCACGGCAAGATTGAGAACACCCTGCTTCAGGATGGGATAAAGTGGATCTTCAATCTTCCTGCTGGGTCCCATCATGGAGGAGTGTGGGAGCACTTGATCCATCAGGTAAAGAAAATACTTACCTCTGTCATGAAACAGCATACATTAGATGATGAAGGTTTACAGATGGCACTTTGTGAAGTGGAAGTGATTCTCAATGACCGTCCAATAACAACTGTGTCTGATGACCATAATGACTTGGAAGCCCTCACACCAAACCATTTGCTTCAGCTTAAGGGAAAGCCAGTCATGTCACCTGGAGTTTTACACAAGGATGACTTGTACTCCAGGAAAAGATGGAGGCAAATCCAATACCTAGTTAATCTTTTCTGGAAGGGATGGATCAAAGAATATCTCCCCTTATTGCAGGAATGCCAGAAATGGAATATCTCAAATCTTGCTACTGACTGTGGATGACACATCATCACGTAGCTCCTGGTTCATGGCCAGAGTTATTAAACCATTATCGGATGCAAGGGGGCACTTAAGAAGTGTGCTACTGAAGAAAAGCACGTTAGAACACCCTATCAGTAAATTATGTTTGCTGCAAGAAGCAATCATATGAAGAGTGATTGTTCAAAAAATAGAGAAAGAGAACCTTATGAAGAAGCTTTAAGCTTAGGCTCCATGAAGATTTATGTTGGAGTAATTGTTTTGTTAATCACAGAAATTAAAGAAATGTAGGAGCCAAAATAGCAGTTTGTTTATATTTAAAGAATAATAATTATTCTTTCAATACTTCCCATATTTTTGGTTATAGTTCTGATTCACTAATTTTGATTGAGATCTAGGCCACTGATTGGCAAATTGACCAAACACAGTGTTTTTGTCAGCTAGCAAACACGGAGGTAAGTGCAGTGACGAGGGAGTTTTATTGCAACAACAGGAGTAGAACACAGGTGGAGCAAAATGGTAGACAACGTTGGCAGGAACTAGGAATGTCTATAGAGTCTTATCTGTATTAGAAGTCCGTTCTGTTCACTGGAAGTGACGGGGAGCAGGAGAACCAGGAGAAGACACACACACAGGCTGAGGGGAATCCAAGGTACGCGGGGATCTTCAGTAGTGAAGTCAGTCAGTGATTGAGATCTGCTGACTGTGGTGGGTGGAGCCGGTGGTGTCTGTGTTGGCTCCCTGACAGTACCCCCTCCTCCAGGGGTGGCTCCTGACGCCTGCTGACAGCGACGGGGTCGGCCTTGGCTTCTGGGTGCAGGACGATCCGGATGAGCCCGGTGAAAGTCAGCCAGTAGAGCAGGGTTGAGGATGTCATCTCGTTGAACCCAGGATCTTTCCTCAGGCCCGTATCCTTCCCAGTCAACCAGGTACTCGAGTCGGCCGCCCCGTCGCCTGGAATCCAGGATGTCGTCCACCCGGTAGATCAGGGGTTCCTCGATCACCTCTGGAGGAGGAGGTATGGGCGGCTCCTCGGGTTCTGTGGAAGAGGGAGACACAGGTTTCAGGAGTGAGACATGGAATGAGCGGTGAATGCGGTACCTCGGGGGGAGCTGGAGCTGGTAGGTGACTTCGTTAATCTGCCTCTCGATGGTGAAGGGACCTATGTAGCGGGGACTCAGCTTACGGCAGGGCTGGCGGAGACATAGGTCCCGGGTGGAGAGCCAGACATGATCCCCTGGATGATAGACCGGGGTAGGGGATCGTCGGGCATCTGCGAACTGCTTATGTCTCTGCACAGCATGCTGCAGGTGTATATGGGCTGAGTCCCACACTCTGGTTCCTCTGTCCAGGGGAATAATGGGGGTTGGTAACCGAGCACGCACTGGAACGGGGTGAGGCCCGTGGTGTTTTGTTTGAGGGAGTTCTGTGCGTACTCGGCCCAAGGGAGGAAGCTGTTCCAGCTGGTCTGATTGTTAAGACAGTAGGTCCGAAGATATCTCCCTATCTCTTGTGTCTTCCGCTCAGTCTGGCCGTTTGTCTGAGGGTGATAACCTGATGAGAGCTTGACTGCTACGTTGAGGAGTTTGAAGAAGGCGGTCCACACACGTGAGGTGAACTGTGGTCCACGGTCGGAGACGATTTCTTCAGGGATACCGAAGTTGCGGAACAACTGGTGGAAAAGGGCCTCTGCGGTTTCTAGTGCGGTAGGTAGTCCCCACAAGGGAATAAGTTTGCAGACCTTGGAGAAGCGGTCTACTGCTACGAGAATACAGGTGAAACTGTCCGATTTGGGTAAGTCAGTGACGAAATCGACTCCGACGTGGGACCAGGGCCTTCGTGGAATAGGAAGGGGTACCAGTTTACCGACAGGAAGTTGACGTGGAGTTCGGGCGATGGCACAGACTGAGCATCCATCCATGTATTGGGAGACATCCCGGACCATACTGGGCCACCAGTAGCAAGCCTGGAATAGCGAGAGAGTTCGCTGGCTGCCTGGGTGTCCAGAGCCCAGGGAAGCATGCACAGAGCCCATAAGGTCTTTACATAAGCTCGTCGGGACGTAAACCTTACCTTCTGGGACTCCCAGCGTAGCGGGTTCGGAAGCTGTGGTGGCCCGTATCTGGTCATCCAAATCCGATTGGATGGGGCTGACAAGTATAGCTGGAGGGAGGATGGGCTCAGGTGTTGGGGATTCCTCGGGGGCATGGATTCTTGAGAGGGAGTCTGCTTTTACGTTCTTTTCTCCGGGTCTATAGGTGATGGTGAAGTGGAAACGGGTGAAGAAGAGGGCCCAGCGGGCTTGGCGCGGGTTGAGCCTTTTGGCAGTACGGAGGTATTCCAGATTTTTATGGTCGGTGATGACGGAGAACGGGTGATTAGCTCCCTCCAGCCAATGCCTCCACTCCTCCAGTGCCAACTTGATCGCCAGCAGCCCCCGGTTGCCGATGTCGTAATTCTGCTCCTCCGGGGACGGCTTCTTGGAGAAGAAGGCGCAAGGATGGAGCCGAGGAGGCTCTCCGTGGCATTGGGATAGCACTGCTCCCGCACCGGTGGTGGAGGCGTCCACTTCAACAATAAAAGGGAGATCGGGATTTGGATGGGTGAGAATGGGAGCAGTGCAGAAGACTTTCTTTAGCTCTTCAAACGCGGCGCGAGCTTCGGGGCTCCAGGACAGTGACTTGGGCTTACGACGTAGCAGGGAGGTGAGAGGAGAAGACATGAAACTGAAATTCTTGATGAATCGGCGGTAGAAGTTTGCAAACCCGAGGAAACTTTGGAGTTCCTTAACTGTCTGAGGAAGAGGCTAGTTTTGGATGCCGTGGATCTTCCCCTGGTCCATTTGGATACCCTCGCGCTGACGATGTATCCGAGGAACTGGACCGTGGGGTGATGGAACTCGCACTTCTCGAGCTTCAGATAGAGCTGATGTTTCCCGAGCTGTTGGAGGACCTGCGTAACGTGGTGGCGGTGTTCAGCCAAGTTCCGGGAGTAGATGAGAATATCATCGATGTAAACGATCACAAAGCGGAGGAGATACTCCCGGAACACCTCGTTCATGAAGCCTTGGAAGACGGCGGGAGCGTTGGACAGTCCGTACTGCATCACCAGGTATCCCTAGTGGCCAGAAGGGGTGATGAACGCCGTCTTCCATTCGTCCCCCTCCTGGATCCAAACGAGGTTGTAGGTGCTCTGCAGATCCAGTTTGGTGAAAATGCGAGCCCCACGGAGTTCCTCGAGGGCAGCCGGGACCAGAGGAAGAGGATAGGGGAGCTTGACGGTTTGACTGTTGAGGGACCGGTAATCGATGCAGGGCCGCAAGCCTCTGTCCTTCTTGCCCACAAAGAAACTCGACGCCGCGGGTGAGGTGGAAGGTTGGATGAAGTTCTGGTGGAGAGCCTCCGGGATGTAATCCTCCATAGCCTTGCGCTCCGGGATGGACAGGGGATACACACGTCCTTTGGGCGGTTACCCCAGGTAGCAGGTCAATGGCACAGTCATATGGCCGATGTGGTGGTAAGAGGGTGGCTGCCTGTTTGCTGAAGACATCCTGGAACGCCGCATAGTCAGATGGGATGTCGAGGTTTGGCGGTGGGTCAGGACTCTCTACTCGGGTGGAATGTACATGGACGGGGTAGTGACTGACCAGAGGTTTGGGAACGGAGGAGATACACTGTTGAAGGCACGCTGGACTCCACCGCAGAATTTCGCTGAACTCCCATCTGACTTCCGGAGAGTGTTGAGCAAGTCATGGGCGTCACAGGATGACGTCTACGGTGGGTCCCTCCAGTACCAGGAAGGAGATTTGTTCCCTGTGCAGACAACCTACACGTAGGGTGATGGGCGGTGATTGATATTGAACTCTTCCACGTCCTAGTGGATGGTTTAGATTTTTAACTCCACATGACGCTGAAACAGTACATCTAGGCATTTCAATAATGATGGCGAGATGAAGTTGCCGGAGGAGCCTGAGTCAAGGAGGGCACGTACTGCAACGACAGAATGTGGGGTGAGTAGTTGGACCTCGAGAAGGGTTAATTTAGAAATGGCAGGATAACTGGGGATGGTACTCACCGCAGGACGTGGAGGACAGGTTGGGCATGCTCTGATCTGGTGCCCAGGAGCCCCACAATACAAGCACCGGCCCTGGGTCAGACGACGTGCACGTTCTTGGGGTGAAAGCCGGTGGGTGTCAAGTTGCATGGGTTCTGGTACTAGAGGACAGGCCTCGGGTGAGAGCGGTGAATGGGCTGTTTCCGCTGGTAGACATACGGTCAGTAACTGAGCGATTTTCACGGTTTTCTGCATGAAAGTTTCTAGTCCAGTGCTGTTATCATCAATTACCATCTTTTGCGGAGTTGGGAACTTAGACCTTGGCGGTAAGCAGTTATCAGGGCGGTCTCATTCCACCTGCTAGCGGCCGTTAGCGTGTGGAACTGCAGGGTGTAGGCACTCGCCGAAGAACTGCCTTGCCGCAGGCGGAAGAGCTGGTCGGAGACGGCCAGGTCCCCGTTGGCGAGACCGAACACTTCCTGGAAGTGAGAAGAGAAGTTAGTAAAAGAGGTGACCAGGGGAGATTGCGAGCTCCAGAGGGTTTGAGCCCAGAGCAACGCTCTTCCGGAGAGGAGGGAGATGAAGAATGCCACATTTGTTCGTTCGGTGGCAAATCTTCGCTAGTGCATCTTGATGTATAGGGAAACTTGGAGCAGAAAACCCCTACATTCCACCGCCTCACCCGAATAGTTGGAGGGAAGGGCCATGGGACTGGCAGAGGCAGATTGTAGGTGGGGATGGTAAGTGCAGTGATGAGGGAGTTTTATTGCAACAACAGGAGTAGAACACAGGTGGAGCAAAATGGTAGACAACGTTGGCAGGAACTAGGAATGTCTATAGAGTTTTATTTGTATTAGAAGCCAGTTCTGTTCACTGGAAGTGACGGGGAGCAGGAGAACCAGGAGACGAAGACACACACACACACAGGCAGAGGGGAATCCATGGTACGCGGGGATCTTCAGTAGTGAAGTCAGTCAGGTAGAACCTCATGGTAGGGTTGAGACCAGACAGTGAGTGTAGCTTTATAGTGCAGTGGGGTGATTGGTGGCAGGTGTGTATAATCAGTATTCAGGTGATTGAGATCTGCTGACTGTGGTGGGTGGAGCCGGTGGTGTCTGTGTCGGCTCCGTGACAGTTTTAGCCACCTTATCACATCACCTACTTTCCCTCTTTCACACACACACACACACACACACACACACACACACACACACACACACACACACACACACATTTGAATCTGGCATTGTTTATTTGATTGGCCTACAACATTTCGTTAGGATATTTGAGTTTATAAAGATTGTAGTAATAGTAGTAGTAGTAGTAGTAGTATTAGTAGTAGTAAAGATTGTAGTAGTAGCAGTAAAGACTGTAGTGGAAGTAGTAAAGACAGTAGTAGTAGTAGTAGTAGTCAAGGCTGTAGTAGTAGTAGTAGTAAAGGAAGTAGTACTAGTAGTAAAGACTGTTGTAGTAGTAGTAGTAAAGATTCTTGTAGTAGTAGTAGTAGTAAAGACTGTAGTAGTAGTAATATAGGTAATAGTACTAGTAGTAGTAGCAGTAAAGATCTATCTAAGGTCTATCTGATAGTGCTGTAGCTAAATTTAAGGAAGTTATTCCATCTGCTTTTAATCCAATGCCATGTCTCAATATAACAGAGGACTCCTATGCTAATTTCAGTCCCTCCCAAATTGATCATCTTGTTGATAGTGCGGCAGGCTCATTGCGAATGACACTTGATTCTATCGCCCCTCTAAAAAAGAAGATAATAAAAGACAGGAGGTTAGCTCCATGGTATAATGTAGAAGAGGTTTCAGTCGTAGTCATCTGGACACTGTTTTCAGAATCAAGACGTTTCGGCTCCCATCCGGAAGTTATTCTCAATTGTGAAAAATGGACCGGGAACTCAGAAAAGACTTCACAAAAGACTTTATCAGCACAGACGACATGCTAACTCGGGATTGCAGAGCGCCGTGGCTTTGCATCTAAAAGCTACAAACCAACGTTTACCACAGTGTATTAGCACCTTGGTCACACCAATCATATGCTAATCAGGTACTTAACAGTGATGAGGGAGGTGCAGCCAGAAAACAATAGGCCTGATTACTGATTACTGGGCCATCATAGAAACAATTAGGTCAGTTTCAGGTGAAACTAGGCAGAGTAATTAGCAGATACTCAGGAAGACTCCTTCCTGAGGGCAGGGCTTAAGTAACACAGAGTAGCTTACATTTCTGAGTTCCCGGTCCATTTTTCACAATTGAGAATAACTTCCGGATGGGAGCCGAAGCGTCTTAATTCTGAAAACGTCTAGATGACTACGACTGAAACCTCTTCTACGATAGAACACTCCTGGACGAATGAGGGACTACACCGTCCATGGTATAACCCCCAAACCCGCAAATTAAAGCAAACATTGAGAAAACTTGAAAGGAAATGTCGTTCCAACAATCTGGAAGAATCTCATTTAGTCTGGCAAGATAGTCTTAAAACATATAGGAAGGTCCTCCATACTGCCAGAGCAGCCTACACTCATCATTAATAGATGAAAATAAGGACAACACCAGATTTCGTTTCAGCACTGTAGCCAGGCTGACATAGAGTCGACATTGTTTGTTTTCTTGATTTTATTTGTGAAAATACAAAAAGGGAGATTCACTGCTTTTGTCATGTCTAGGCCACATTTGACCAGGTCCAGATCAAAAGCTTTAAACTTCTAACGATCTGTGTTTGCTCGTGGCTATATTTATTATGTTGTCTGCCGCTTGGGATAAAATTCCCGTGAGCAGGAATGAGCTAGAAACATGAAACTTAGCCCAATAACTGGAAATGATAATTTTTCTGGAAATTTGAGCCCAATCAGCCACATGATGGCGCTGTAATTAAGACCCAAAAATGCAATTTTTGAAAGGCCACGCCTCTCATACTGTGACTCCGATTGACTTGAAATTTCTCACACAAGTCAAACTTAATGTGCGCTACAAAAAATCCTCTGAGGACCATGAAAGACCGCCATGATGGATAGACAGTAAAATTAATAGAACTTTTTGAATTTCGACTCTATCGACACCAAAATGTTTAAACAGCATTTTGGGAATGAGATACACGTTATGTGTGTTACGTATAAATAAGCAAGATCGGTCAAAAAACATGGCTGCCATCAACCAAAATATCTACACAAATGGATTGGTTTAGCATGAAATTGGCCATAACTCATTAACAATGTGTCTAATTATCAAACAATCTTGGGAGATATCTTCAGTCCGTATTTGGGAATAGGCATGCCAAAGCATTTTGAGCTTGACCCATTGGGGACACCACAAATGCCAAAAAACTGTACCTCAAAACCCGGATGACAGAATTTCACCAAATTTGGTGTGCATGCTTTGGGGCCAAGTATTAACCAAAATCTGAAGTTTCATATTGATTGGTGTGAGTGGGAGTGGCCAATCGCATATTTGCTCATAACTCAAGATGCCTTTGAGCAATCCTGATTAAACTCACCGGAGATATCCCGCACCATCTCCAGAACATACACACATACATACATCTAAAAGTTTTCACCAACCAGCAAAATCTCATCTGAAAAGACAGAAATAAATCTGTTGATGACAATAAGTCATTGTAAACGGAACATTTATTTAACACATGAAAGTAAAAAACAAGGCATTGTAGCTGTACATGTACCTGACTAAATGATAACCGTCTTGGTATAAGTATGCAGCACTCATCCTCCAATCTCATCCTTCATATTAAATACATTTGAACAAAACTGGAATGTTTTTTGGATGTATTGTTGGAGATCTCATGTAATCAAGACTGTTTTATACGTAGCTGTTGTCTTTTATTTGCTTTTCAAGTAGATGTCCTTGTCGCTAGCATTCTTTCAGCTGAGCTGAACACATCTTGAACCAACAGTAAATCCAGAGGACATTAATAGCCATCCTATCATTTAAGATTCATGAAAACTACCATTTCACTGCTAGTTAAGCCACAATATTTAATTCTATTCTTCCACCAGTGTTAAATAGATACATACAATATATGTAAATTACACATCTTGTGAGTTCACAGCTGTTCATATACCACTCATGTTGACATATTGTAGTAGAGTTAATAAACTAGATACTCAGAGTAGAAAGAAGCTCTGTTGGTCAGCAGTTTCTTTGACATAGTGTCAGAAGTGTTCTCAAAAGACAGCCAACTTTCTACAGCTTACTACTTCAATCAACATAGAAACTGTTTGTAAAAATGTTAATAAAATCTTTTTATTTCATATTTTTTTCTCTATAGTACAGTAAAAACAAAAAAATAAAGATTTTAGTATTAAGTCAAATGGAAAACATCTATGGAGGGTTTTAAGGGCCTAAACTAAATATATTAAATAATATTTAAATAATAAATAATTATAGATATAACTATGTAATTTATATAAATATTCATTTATTTGGGTATATATATATATATATATATATATATATATATATATATATATATATATATATATATATATATATATATATATATATATATATATATACATATATACACATGCATATTTCGTCCTTCACCCTCCGCCGGTGGTCTCATCCTTCGAGCTTGGGTCCTCTACCAGAGGCCTGGGAGCTTGAGGGTTCTGTGCAGTATCTTTGCTGTTCCTAGTACTGCACGTTTCTGGACTGAGATGTCTGGTGTTCTTCCAGGGATCTGCTGTAGCCACTCCTCCAGTTTGGGGGTCACTGCCACGAGTGCTCCGATGACCACGGGCACCAAGGTCGCCTTCACCTTCCAAGCCTGCTCCAGCTCTTCTCTGAGCCCTTGGTATTTCTCTAGTTTCTCATGTTCCTTTTTCCTGATGTTGCCATCACTTGGTATTGCCACGTCAACCACAACGACTTTCCTCTGCTGTTTGTCCACCACCACGATGTCTGGTTGGTTCGCCATTACCATTCTGTCAGTCTGTATCTGGAAGTCCCACAGGATCTTGGCTCGGTCATTTTCTGCCACCTTTGGAGGTGTTTCCCACTTTGACCTTGGGGTTTCCAGTCCATACTCCGTGCAGATGTTCCTGTACACTATGCCAGCCACTTGGTTATGGCGCTCCATGTATGCTTTTCCTGCCAGCATCTTACACCCTGCAGTTATGTGCTGGATTGTCTCAGGGGCCTCTTTGCACAGCCTACACCTTGGGTCTTGTCTGGTGTGGTAGATCTGGGTCTCTATTGCTCTGGTGCTCAGGGTCTGCTCCTGTGCAGCCATGATGAGTGCCTCTGTGCTGTCCTTCAGTCCGGCCCGCTCTAGCCATTGGTAGGATTTCTTGATATCAGCCACTTCAGTTATTTTCCGGTGGTACATCCCATGTAGGGGTTCGTCCTCCCATGATGGTCCCTCCTCCAGCACCTCTTCTTCTGTTCCCCATTGCCTGAGACATTCACTGAGCACGTCATCTGTTGGGGCCTTATCGATGTTTCATCCTGGATAGTGGCTCTCACACTCCCTAGTCCACGGCCGCCTTCCTTACGGCTAGCGTACAGTCTCAGGGTGCTGGATTTGGGATGGAACCCTCCATGCATGGTGAGGAGCTTTCATGTCTTAACGTCTGTGGTCTGTATCTCTTCCTTTGGCCACCTTATTATTCCTGCAGGGTATATGATCACTGGCAGGGCGTAGCTGTTTATTGCCTGGGCCTTGTTCTTGCCATTGAGCTGACTTCTTAGGACTTGCCTTACTCGTTGGAGGTATTTGGCATTTGCTGTTTTCTACAGAACAACAGTTTATTTGAGGATTTTCAGTCAGGATTTAGAGTGCATCATAGCACAGAGACAGCACTGGTGAAACTTACAAATTACCTTTTAATTCCATAGGACAATGGACTTGTCTCTGTACTTGTCTTCTTAGAGCTTAGTGCTGCATTTGACACCACTGACCATCACATCCAATTACAGAGACTGGAACATTTAATTGTCATTAAAGGAACCATACTAAGCTGGTTTAAATCAGATCAATCTAAGATTGTACGTTAACGATGAATCCTCATCGCATTGCGCCCCATTGTATGATATATAGATATAAAAAAAGTGAATTCAATTGGGTCTCTGTAAATAATATTATAAAGAGTACAGTCTAGACCTGCTCTGTAGGAAAAGTGCAATGAGAAAACTTCTGTTATGAATTGGCGCTATATAAATAAAATTGAATTGAATTGATGTTCAGCTTCTTCTGATAGGACAAGTTCACTTTCACCAAACTATAAGAGGTTAAGCTTTCATCTGATTCCAGAAGCTTTTATGAAGAAATTTCTGAATGAGAAACATCAAAAATTGGATGAAGATGAAAATGAAAGACAACAGGGGTGCACGGTGCTCCTGCCTCCCAATAAGGAGATCGTGGGTTCGTGGGATCGATTCCCGGACCGGACCAACATCACACAATCTCTCTCTGTATGTCCTCCCCGTGTTACCGTGGGTTCTCTCCGGGTTCTCCGGCTTCCTCCCACCGTCCAAAGACATGCATGTGTAGGTTAATTGATAACTCTAAATTGCCCGTATTGAATGAATGTGAGAGTGGATGGTTGTCTGTCCTTGTCTGTGTCTGTGTTAGCCCTGCGACGAGTTGGCCACTGTCCAGGGTGTACCCTGCCTAAGGCCCAAAGTCACTGGGATAGGCTCCAGTCACCCGCGACCCCTACTGGGACCAAGCTATGGATGGATGGATGGATGAAAGACAACATGATTCTCCTATTATTTTGTTTCCAGAAAGTAGATTTATTATAGTAGTAGTATTAATTTATTTATAAAGTGAAATGTGAGGGTAATTCAGGGTTTATGCTGTTAAAAACATGTGAATAATAACTGTTGACAACCAGGCAACAAACATTATTGAAGTTCCAGCAGCTAGGCCTACTGTAAGTCTGTGAAACATACTGTCCAAACCATGGCCTAAATAAAGAAACATGACTCTGCAGTGTACTGTGGGCCAACACATATTGGTTTATGTGTGTTTTTGTTAAGGAAGCACCATCTCATGGTGACACTTTGCAATTGAATGAATGGGTGTGTTTACAGTGGAATCTAGACACGCCCTGTGAGGCAACAGGGGTGGGGTCAGAGCTGGCTAAAGGCATAGGCCAAAAAGGCGGTTGCCTAGAGCGCCAGCTTGTGGTGGGCGCTGATCAACCTCAAAGGAATGAAAGAAAATGAAAGGTGTTAAATCAGCAGCTGCAGCAGAGAAGATGCTGGTGTGTCTGTGCTGCAGGAGGGCAGAGTTCTAGACACTCTGCACTCAGCTGACACGTACAGTTAAAAAAGGTTGCATCTACCATCATCTATCATCTATCACTGATGTAATACACCACCTGGTGAGCACGCTAAGTGACCCAATCAAAGGTGCATGCTGGGTCTGGCAAAATGCTAAATGCTAAAATGCTCACGGTAGATCCTCCGGCAGTGACTTCTACATTTGCTACATTGCTGAGGAACTTCTTCATTCAATGAGGCGAGACCTTATTGTTGATTCTGACAATTTCTGTCACAGTTGTGACGGCAGTCATCATTCAGTCCAAAATGTTTGAAAACTTTAATGAGTGCATTGGGACAGACAGGCTGAGTGGAGTGGTTATAGTGGGACAGAGAGCATATATTTATAATTAATAATCAGTGATATGCACAGGCTGCAAAATCTGTCACAGATGGAATTTATTGATGGTTTTGACATAAGGGCTTGGTGGCCGTGATGTTCCACTAGTGTTGTTGGATTGACATTTAATGCAATTGTAGCTAGCTATCTGGATAACTGCTTCTTCCTAGAACGTAAGGCATTGTGCTGACCAATATCAATGATAATGGCTAATGCTATATGCATAAAAACTAAATAAATACTAAAATTGGTTGCATCACGATTACTTGGGGTATAACCTAACTAGTTTGCACATAAAGTCATACTAAGGCAAGTGGCCAAACAAAGATAGAGTTCCATCATCATGGATACAGTGCACAATAGCTTTCTGGCTGGCATTAGCCACGTGGCATCGTAGCATATCGTAGTAAGCTAGATCGATATTGAAATATCATATCAATAAATTTCGTCTCTGGATTACTGTGTTGTGAAATGGCATGCAATTAATGAAAAAATTATGCTGTGTGGCAGAAAATCTCCTGTTTTACCATTGGTAAGTGTGTGTGTGTGTGTGTGTGGGTAGTGTAGTGGGGTGATTCCATGAAATCAGTGCCTTTTGTGTCACAAAGAAACAATCAGCAATACAACTACTATGAAAACTATTAAATATGTAATGTTAAAATATATGATTACTGTGTCTTCTCCCCGTAATATTAAATCAATTTGGTATTTGGCCTGTCCGTCCCTCTGATCTGTTTAATTGAGTAGGACTTTTTCATTTGTAAAATGTAGGCAACATGTTCAGAATTTCACATTTTATTATTTCACATTTAACTATTGTTTTAAGTGTTATCTTATTGCTAAACTGTGTTTTTGTTAAAATATATTTTAATTTAAAATATATATATATATAAATTTATCGGTGTCCCCTAAATTTCTGTCAACCCTGTTACTCTCACCAAAAATCCCTTACAAATTAATGATGTTTTCCACAAGTGACGGAAGTTACCGGAAGTTGCATCATATATCTACCATGAAGCTGACTGCTCAAATACGTTTCTCTCATGTCTAATGTGCTATTTTTGATGTTTTATAAAGTTTGACTGTTTACTTTTCACAGTATGATCAATTTTTAAAAGAAACAGCCTTTTACATTAACTAGCATGTGGTTCTTTGACCTTGATCTTTTAGCTAGCAATGAGCAAATTAGCTTGAAATGGTCAACCCTGTTACTTTTCAGAGCAACAGGATTTGACTTGTGAGTAACAGGTGTTATGACCCTGAGTCATTGGTATTTGAGTGTGACTGTGTTTCTTTGTTCTCCCTCCTTGCCTGGGGTGGTGCTGTTAACCCTGCTGTGTGTTTTCCAAATGTATGATTAGACGAGAAACCGATGGCGCTTACTTTAAAATGGCACCATTCGATGCCAGTGGGACTCCTCCTTTTCCTGGCTCCCAACCAGTCCGTGCTGTGCTGTGCCGTGTCCGTCGATTTCTGCTAGTGCTAATAATCTGATTTGTACATAATGTAAATAATGTCTAAAAGAGCAGTCCGAGTAAATGTAGGGGTGAGAAGTCTTTTTGTTTCCTTATGATCTCTTTTCTCCTGTTTATGTTTTAGTGAGGTAGGAAGTTACCTGTATTTTCTTTTGTTCTTTTGTTTGGTAGGTAAGTTAGTGGTCAATATAGATTGTTTTGTTTGTTGTTTTGGCTATGCTCTCCCTGATGCTTATTTTACCCTGATTTATGATTAAATCAACTTCATTTGGACTGCATCCGCTGTGGCACTGGTCATTCTTGGGAGGGAGTCATCTTCACCAGGTGCTTGCTCATGGTGGGATTTGTTGGGTCTCTGTAAATAATATTATAAAGAGTATGGTCAATAGGAAAAGTGCAATGAGATAACTTCTGTTATGAATTGGTGCTATATAAATAAAACTGAATTGAATTGATGTTCAGCTTCTTCTGATAGGACAAGTTCACTTTCACCAAACTATAAGAGGTTAAGCTTTCATCTGATTCCAGAAGCTTTTATGAAGAAATTTCTGAATGAGAAACATCAAAAATTGGATGAAGATGAAAATGAAAGACAACAGGGGTGCACGGTGCTCCTGCCTCCCAATAAGGAGATCGTGGGTTCGTGGGATCGATTCCCGGACCGGACCAACATCACACAATCTCTCTCTGTATGTCCTCCCCGTGTTACCGTGGGTTCTCTCCGGGTTCTCCGGCTTCCTCCCACCGTCCAAAGACATGCATGTGTAGGTTAATTGATAACTCTAAATTGCCCGTATTGAATGAATGTGAGAGTGGATGGTTGTCTGTCCTTGTCTGTGTCTGTGTTAGCCCTGCGACGAGTTGGCCACTGTCCAGGGTGTACCCTGCCTAAGGCCCAAAGTCACTGGGATAGGCTCCAGTCACCCGCGACCCCTACTGGGACCAAGCTATGGATGGATGGATGGATGAAAGACAACATGATTCTCCTATTATTTTGTTTCCAGAAAGTAGATTTATTATAGTAGTAGTATTAATTTATTTATAAAGTGAAATGTGAGGGTAATTCAGGGTTTATGCTGTTAAAAACATGTGAATAATAACTGTTGACAACCAGGCAACAAACATTATTGAAGTTCCAGCAGCTAGGCCTACTGTAAGTCTGTGAAACATACTGTCCAAACCATGGCCTAAATAAAGAAACATGACTCTGCAGTGTACTGTGGGCCAACACATATTGGTTTATGTGTGTTTTTGTTAAGGAAGCACCATCTCATGGTGACACTTTGCAATTGAATGAATGGGTGTGTTTACAGTGGAATCTAGACACGCCCTGTGAGGCAACAGGGGTGGGGTCAGAGCTGGCTAAAGGCATAGGCCAAAAAGGCGGTTGCCTAGAGCGCCAGCTTGTGGTGGGCGCTGATCAACCTCAAAGGAATGAAAGAAAATGAAAGGTGTTAAATCAGCAGCTGCAGCAGAGAAGATGCTGGTGTGTCTGTGCTGCAGGAGGGCAGAGTTCTAGACACTCTGCACTCAGCTGACACGTACAGTTAAAAAAGGTTGCATCTACCATCATCTATCATCTATCACTGATGTAATACACCACCTGGTGAGCACGCTAAGTGACCCAATCAAAGGTGCATGCTGGGTCTGGCAAAATGCTAAATGCTAAAATGCTCACGGTAGATCCTCCGGCAGTGACTTCTACATTTGCTACATTGCTGAGGAACTTCTTCATTCAATGAGGCGAGACCTTATTGTTGATTCTGACAATTTCTGTCACAGTTGTGACGGCAGTCATCATTCAGTCCAAAATGTTTGAAAACTTTAATGAGTGCATTGGGACAGACAGGCTGAGTGGAGTGGTTATAGTGGGACAGAGAGCATATATTTATAATTAATAATCAGTGATATGCACAGGCTGCAAAATCTGTCACAGATGGAATTTATTGATGGTTTTGACATAAGGGCTTGGTGGCCGTGATGTTCCACTAGTGTTGTTGGATTGACATTTAATGCAATTGTAGCTAGCTATCTGGATAACTGCTTCTTCCTAGAACGTAAGGCATTGTGCTGACCAATATCAATGATAATGGCTAATGCTATATGCATAAAAACTAAATAAATACTAAAATTGGTTGCATCACGATTACTTGGGGTATAACCTAACTAGTTTGCACATAAAGTCATACTAAGGCAAGTGGCCAAACAAAGATAGAGTTCCATCATCATGGATACAGTGCACAATAGCTTTCTGGCTGGCATTAGCCACGTGGCATCGTAGCATATCGTAGTAAGCTAGATCGATATTGAAAATATCATATCAATAAATTTCGTCTCTGGATTACTGTGTTGTGAAATGGCATGCAATTAATGAAAAAATTATGCTGTGTGGCAGAAAATCTCCTGTTTTACCATTGGTAAGTGTGTGTGTGTGTGTGTGGGTAGTGTAGTGGGGTGATTCCATGAAATCAGTGCCTTTTGTGTCACAAAGAAACAATCAGCAATACAACTACTATGAAAACTATTAAATATGTAATGTTAAAATATATGATTACTGTGTCTTCTCCCGTAATATTAAATCAATTTGGTATTTGGCCTGTCCGTCCCTCTGATCTGTTTAATTGAGTAGGACTTTTTCATTTGTAAAATGTAGGCAACATGTTCAGAATTTCACATTTTATTATTTCACATTTAACTATTGTTTTAAGTGTTATCTTATTGCTAAACTGTGTTTTTGTTAAAAATATATTTTAATTTAAAATATATATATATATAAATTTATCGGTGTCCCCTAAATTTCTGTCAACCCTGTTACTCTCACCAAAAATCCCTTACAAATTAATGATGTTTTCCACAAGTGACGGGAAGTTACCGGAAGTTGCATCATATATCTACCATGAAGCTGACTGCTCAAATACGTTTCTCTCATGTCTAATGTGCTATTTTTGATGTTTTATAAAGTTTGACTGTTTACTTTTCACAGTATGATCAATTTTTAAAAGAAACAGCCTTTTACATTAACTAGCATGTGGTTCTTTGACCTTGATCTTTTAGCTAGCAATGAGCAAATTAGCTTGAAATGGTCAACCCTGTTACTTTTCAGAGCAACAGGATTTGACTTGTGAGTAACAGGTGTTATGACCCTGAGTCATTGGTATTTGAGTGTGACTGTGTTTCTTTGTTCTCCCTCCTTGCCTGGGGGTGGTGCTGTTAACCCTGCTGTGTGTTTTTCCAAATGTATGATTAGACGAGAAACCGATGGCGCTTACTTTAAAATGGCACCATTCGATGCCAGTGGGACTCCTCCTTTTTCCTGGCTCCCAACCAGTCCGTGCTGTGCTGTGCCGTGTCCGTCGATTTCTGCTAGTGCTAATAATCTGATTTGTACATAATGTAAATAATGTCTAAAAGAGCAGTCCGAGTAAATGTAGGGGTGAGAAGTCTTTTTGTTTCCTTATGATCTCTTTTCTCCTGTTTATGTTTTAGTGAGGTAGGAAGTTACCTGTATTTTCTTTTGTTCTTTTGTTTGGTAGGTAAGTTAGTGGTCAATATAGATTGTTTTGTTTGTTGTTTTGGCTATGCTCTCCCTGATGCTTATTTTACCCTGATTTATGATTAAATCAACTTCATTTGGACTGCATCCGCTGTGGCACTGGTCATTCTTGGGAGGGAGTCATCTTCACCAGGTGCTTGCTCATGGTGGGATTTGTTGGGTCTCTGTAAATAATATTATAAAGAGTATGGTCAATAGGAAAAGTGCAATGAGATAACTTCTGTTATGAATTGGTGCTATATAAATAAAACTGAATTGAATTGAATTTAATCTTTTTTTATGCTGCGCTCTGGTTCCCCCTAGTCCGGGCGTAACACAGGGTTGATATAATTCTGTTTCCCCTATGTTCACATGTATGTCTTTG
Organism: Siniperca scherzeri; assembly: GCA_027580175.1. Taxonomy (NCBI): domain Eukaryota; kingdom Metazoa; phylum Chordata; class Actinopteri; order Centrarchiformes; family Sinipercidae; genus Siniperca; species Siniperca scherzeri. The sequence goes on from CM050840.1 coordinate 25,879,784, forward strand.
AAGGTTAGCCTTATGAAAGTAAAGCATTGTTAAAGGTATTCTTTGTTTGTATTAATAAACAATTAAAGTATTGAGGGAAGGATATGACCTGGGGCCAAACTTTCAATAGACTGGTACTATGTTTATTTCACATGCACCCTGGATGTATTTAATGTACTACAATGATCTTACAGTACTCAATACCTTATTACATAGTTGTATCATTATTTTGTTCATTTATCTATAATTTAATACACTTTTACAGATAGAATAGAATAGCATAGAATGTCATTAAGTGCAGCTGAAAAGCAAAGGTGCTATCATGCCCTACCAGATGTAGATTAGGTTACAGTTTACTCTGTTAAAGCTTTCACTTTGAAATACTTTTAAATCCTGTTAAATTTGTAACACCTATATACATTATAACATGTCTCAATTGGTTTTAATATGTTGATGATTAACATCAAAATATTCAATTTCAATAAAATATTTTTCTTGCAAAAGATATGTGCACATTATGTCCATCATAGATTTAAAAACCTGCATAGAACTGCGATGAAAAAAACATTAGACCTGTTAGAAATGTAATTAACTTCACTAATACAACAATCTCCATCAAGTATAGAACAATATTATGTAACTTTGGAGGTAAAACACTGTAAAATATGTGTCTTGTCAACCCTGTTCCTCTGGTCAGTCCTGTTACCATGGCATCAACCCTGTTACCATCATTAATGTGATCAAAATGTAAAAAATGACAAATCAAATGGCATTTCATCCCTTTCCTGTGTAAAAAGAATAACATTATATTTCGAATTGGGCCATTCTTTCAAGATTTTTCTTTTAAATGTATGTCTATAACAGGGTTGACACAACAACCAAAACATTTAGAAGAAAATATTAAATTACACAGCCTGAGATGACAAGATACAGTTTCTTGTCACTTCAAACTGTATTTTATGCAAAGCAATGCAAGAAGTGATGATTTAAGTTATTTTAGATTTCAACTTTTCAAAATTGAAAAGCCACCGATTTCAAGGAATGACCCAGCCACAAAGACCCACCGTGTTTTTCTCCTGGCGGTACGGAAGCAATGCTTTTAGTTTTGCAGTCCGGACGAGTTACGAGGGTGCACTAGTTTGGGCTTCAGTGATCAATGACCAATGACGCAGTTGTTATCGAAAAGGTAGGGTATGTCGGTTGTTTATTAAAACCTCTCGTAGCTGCAGTGTTGTTTAGGTTTTAAACACGTTTGAAACGAGCTAAGTGTTAGGAGTTAACAGCTAATTCAAATCGTTATCCGCTGGATATTCATTTTGCTATGGAGGGGTAACGTTAAAGTTTTATGTTCAATATTCAAGCGAGGTTAATCCTCAATTATGAATATGGTCGTCAGTTTTCAACAGATTTGTTGTGCAGTGTAGAATAAAGCTTGATTGCTGTTGCACATGAGTTATTGTTTTACCTCAAAATGAAGCCTGAAGTTCTTTTTGAACTTCACAGTTCATAGTGTACCATAGATGGTAAAATGACAGTAATGATGAATCAGAATCAGATTCAGAAATACTTTATTGATCCCCGTAGGGAAACTCTTTGTTATTGAAATTATGGACCATCAGGAAAATGCATGCAAAATTTCGAAAAAAGCTTTTCAGATTTGCTCCCATTGTGAAATGTTTGCAGCCAGAGTTCATATCATCAGTTACGATCATTAGTTTAAATCCCAACACCAAGTCTTTTACCCTGTAAAAAAGAAACAACATGCGTGATCAATCAGTTATGTTGAAAAAATCAAATTGTTATGTTAAGGTTTTTTGCTGTGGTGTTTCTTGGACTTTGTTGCTGCTTGTTCCCTGGGATGGATTTAATTGCTGGTGGTTGAAACTAGATATTTCGCATGGCTGTCAGTTTTCATTCCGTTGAACTTGATTTTTTAGAAAAGTAACATGTAATTAATTCAAAGGCAGCCCACGTAACCCAGTCCTAAGAATCAACTTTTTTGAGTAAGCAAATTATATCTACTCACCTTTTTACTCACAGTCACTTTTCTTTTGACCTTTGCTCCATATAATTCTCATTGCAATAGTAGTTATTTGCCTTTCTCCAGACAAAAAGAAGAATGCATAGAATAAAAAAGGCTATATCTCTGGTTTTGTTGTGTCCATTGTGAGTCAACAGGTTAACATCTCTTCTCGTAAAACATTTTGACTGCTGGGCCACTGCTTTCTGTGCGGACACTTAAAGTTTCCTCCAAAGGAGTCTCACAATCGGATATCTGATACCAAAACTAACTCAACAAAGCCTGCTGTGCCTATTTCACATACCCTTTATAAATTATGCTGCAGGAATTGAAAATATATCTTGTAACTGTCAGCCTCTGTGTTTCCAAACTGTGCACGCCCAGTCTCCCCAGGTATTGGGAAGCAGATGACCGGGCTGCTCTTCTATTCTAAGACCATGAATGATCAGCCATGGACCAGATCACTTTTCATCATGATACTGTGCTGTCAGATGTTCACATGCTCCTGCCCAATGTACGCCACCTTATGATACGCCTTAACTGTGTTGGACAGCCTGGTGTGTATGATTACATTTTTAGTTCAAGACCTTGTACTAAATGTTGTCTTATCCACATGTGTTAGACAGGTATGTAGGAAAATGAAATCATGTGAAAGAACAGGTAGAATCCTAGCACACTGTGAGCACTGAGTTTATTAGAGGACCCCCAGTATTTGGATGAAGAAGCTCATGAAAAATAAGGTGTGTCAAATGTAGTAGGTTACACCTGTTATTTCATTGTGTCTGATACATATTTTAATCAACATTTAGGTAAATTTCAGTATTGGATCGGACTTGGTATCGGCAGATACCCAATATAAAATTACTCAGATCAGGATTTGGGGGCAAAAAAACTTGATCGGGACATCCCTAACAATAATCTGATATTTACTGAATGAGATTCCACTCCCTCTCTCAAACTGGCTGGACATTGGGGAACCTCACAATTTTGTGTGTCAAAGTTCAATTAGATTGAACTCTGAGGGAAGTGACTGTGTCTCGCCCTGTTCCACATAGAATTGGATGGGAAGCGAAATCCTGTCTGATTCTAAAGTATTCACACATCTTAAACAATAACTTAAAGGACCAGTGTGTAAGATTTAGGAGTATCTATTGGCAGAATATAGCATAAATGAAATATAACATTCATAAGTATGTTTTCATTAGTGTTTAATCACCTGAAAATAAGAATCACGTTTTCGTTATCTTAGAATGAGTCCTTTATATCTACAGAGGGAGTTTGTCCTCTTCCACGGAAGCCGCCATGTTGCACCGCCATGTTTCTACAGTAGCCCAAAACGGACAAGCCAAACACTGGCTCTAGAGAGGGCTTTTTGGCGCTTTTTGCGAGTTTCGCGGCCACCGTAGGTGTTCCTAACACACTTGGAAAGTGATGGTGAGGCGAGGGGTATTCAGTTGGTTGCAATCTGCAACCTTTACCGCTAGATAACACAAAATCCTACACACTGGTCTTTTAAGTAACAAATGTTCTGAGTTTGTAATTAAAATTTGCTCAGAAATCATTCATTCGGACAAGAGAATTTAATAAAACAATAATACAATATTTTATGAGCTTGATAATGACATAAAACACAGAAAAGCATCCTAATCAGATGTTTTTTAAAGCTTTAACTATAGTGTTTGCCATTTTTTTTACTTGATTGATTTTAAACGATAAAATCAGTATGTATTGTGCTGGAATAAATCAAATGTTTAATGTCATATTTCCACTTAATGTGTTGAAATATTTTGTATATATTTCCACTCACTTTCTAACTATGCCGTATTCATCCATCCAGTCTTCATCTCCAAATTCAAGATCTTGTCAGATGGTGAAAGGCAAGACAACAATGACCCAGGGAAAGGTTTAAAAGAAGCGGAGGAATATGATGACCCAAGGGAAGACAGGGAAAAAGACACAAAAGACACACAGGGAAATGATGGACAGGAAGGTGTGGAAGGAAATGTGGAACCATTCTTGGATGAGGACGGAGACTTTGACATCACACATCGGTATGGAAAAACGCTTGTTCAGTCAACTGTTAAAGCATGGTGGGCTGTTCTGTGAGAATGTGTGCCATAATGGTCAGGGTTTGAAACCGGACCATTATTGCATGTCATCCCCCAACAAAGTGTTAAAAAAAACAGTCAAAACAGCTGACAATATTTTCACAGCACAATATCAAAATAATCACATGTAATGCAGGTAGTTCACTCTTTTATACATCAACTCTGTAAAATGTGGTAAAATTATTTGGTACAAAAATTTCCTTTTAGTAATTTTTGTAATGATTGTGTTCATTTTGTAATTCAGCACACCTATGCAGTGATTGTGCTCTCATTGTAATGGCAAATAAATCTTTATTGTCCCAAAGGGAAATTTGATTTAACAGCCTGTACATATCCCACACAGAAATAGGGGTCGACCGATATGTTTTTTTCAGGTCCGATACCGATTATTAGTAATCACGGACAACGATAACGATATTTGGAACCGATTTACATTTGCAGTAAAAATTTATAACACAATAACACAAACACCAATACCTTGCCTTTGAGCATATGTTTAATTAAATGCTGCAAAAGAGAACTTTAACATTATCTTAAAAAAAGTGCAGGGAGCTGAAATAAATAAACAAAATAGCTCCCCCAAGTTTTATAAAGTAAGTAAAGTTAAAATAAATAACACTTGTAAAACACAAAATTGTATTGAAATTTGTGTCCTCCTCTCTGAATCACTGTCCTCAGTTAGTAGTCCCAATTCAGCAGCACTAGATTGTGGTCCAAAACAGCTTTGGAAAGCTTTTTTAAATTGGTTTAAATTATTTAAATGTTATATATTAACAACATGTGATAACAGGGAACCTGTCATTCAAAACTAGGCTACTTCATTACTAATTAATATAGCTGAATACAGTGGTGTGAAAAAGTGTTTGCCCCCTTCCTGATTTCTTATTTTCTTTGCATGTTTGTCACACTTAAATGTTTCAGATTAAACAAATTTAAATATTAGTCAAAAATAACAAGTAAACACAAAATGCAGTTTTTAAATGAAGGTTGTTATTAAGGGAAAACAAAACCCAAACCTACATGGCCCTGTGTGAAAAAGTGATTGCCTGCCCCCCACCCCGTTAAAACATAACTTAACTGTGGTTTATCACACCTGAGTTCAATGTCTCTAGCCACACCCAGGCGTGATTACTGCCACACCTGTTATCAATCAAGAAATCACTTACATAGGACCTGCCTGACAAAGTGAAGTAGACCAAAAGATCTTCAAAAGCTAGACATCATGCCGAGATCCAAAGAAATTCAGGAAAACAAGGGAGAAAGAAAGTAAGGGAGATCTATTAGTCTGGAAAACGTTATAAAGCCATTTCCAAAGCTTTGGGACTCCAGCGAACCACAGTGAGAGCCATTATCCACAAATGGCGAAAACATGGAACAATAGTGAGCCTTCCCAGGAGTGGCCGGCCGACCAAAATTACCCCAAGAGCGCAGCAACAACTCATCCAAGAGGTCACAAAACACCCCACAACAACATCCAAAGAACTGCAGGCCTCACTTGCCTCAGTTAAGGTCAGTGTTCATGACTCCACCATAAGAAAGAGACTGGGCAAAAATGGCCTGCATGGCAGAGTTCCAAGACAAAAACCACTGCTGAGCAAAAAGAACATTAAGGCTCGTCTCATTTTTGCCAGAAAACATCTTGATGATCCAAGACTTTTGGGAAAATACTCTGTGGACTGACGAGACAAAAGTTAAACTTTTTGGAAGGCGTGTGTCCCATTACATCTGGCGTAAAAGTAACACCGCATTTCAGAAAAAGAACATCATACCAACAGTAAAATGTTGGTGGTAGTGTGATGGTCTGGGGCTGTTTTGCTGCTTCAGGACCCGGAAAACTTGCTGTGATAAATGGAACCATGAATTCTGCTGTCTACCAAAAACTCCTGAAGGAGAATGTCCGGGCATCTGTTCGTGACCTCAAGTGAACTTGGGTTCTACAGCAGGACAGCGCCAATTCATAACAGACGTTCTCATTGCACTTTTCCTATAGAGCAGGTCTAGACAGTACTCTATAATATTACAGAAAAAAAAACTTCCTTTAAGAGGCAGAAACTTTATTCTTTTATGCCAGATGTAATGGGACACACACCTTCCAAAATTCAACTTTTGTCTCGTCAGTCCACAGAGTATTTTCCCAAAAGTCTTGGGGATCATCATGATGTTTTCTGGCAAAAATGAGACGATCCTTAATGTTCTTTTTGCTTAGCAGTGGTTTTCGTCTTGGAACTCTGCCATGCAGGCCATTTTTGCCCAGTCTCTTTCATGAACACTGACCTTAACTGAGGCAAGTGAGGCCTGCAGTTCTTTGGATGTTGTTGTGGGGTGTTTTGTGACCTCTTGGATGAGTTGTTGCTGCGCTCTTGGGGTAATTTTGGTCGGCCGGCCACTCCTGGGAAGGTTCACCACTGTTCCATGTTTTCGCCATTTGTGGATAATGGCTCTCACTGTGGTTCGCTGGAGTCCCAAAGCTTTGGAAATGGCTTTATAACGTTTTCCAGACTAATAGATCTCCCTTACTTTCTTTCTCATTTGTTCCTGAATTTCTTTGGATCTCGGCATGATGTCTAGCTTTTGAAGATCTTTTGGTCTACTTCACTTTGTCAGGCAGGTCCTATGTAAGTGATTTCTTGATTGAGAACAGGTGTGGCAGTAATCACGCCTGGGTGTGGCTAGAGACATTGAACTCAGGTGTGATAAACCACAGTTAAGTTATGTTTTTAACAGGGGCAGGCAATCACTTTTTCACACAGTGCTATGTAAGTTTGGATTTTGTTTTCCCTTAATAACAACCTTCATTTAAAAACTGCATTTTGTGTTTACTTGTTATTTTTGACTAATATTTAAATTTGTTTAATCTGAAACATTTAAGTGTGACAAACATGCAAAGAAAATAAGAAATCAGGAAGGGGGCAAACACTTTTTCACACCACTGTACCTACTCTACTTATAGGTAGACATAGGCCTGGGAAATAAAATGACAGTGATATGTACGGCAACACTTCATAAATAGCAATATGGAAATTGTTCGATAGAATGTTAGATAATACTTTTTCACACCACTGTATTGGCACTCATTCATACTTTGCAACTGCTGCACAACAATTTCCCTCTTTATAAATAAAGTTCTATCTTTTCTTGACCACTGCAGCCTCACAGCAGGGGATAGTTGCGCTGTGGTCTTGCTTTATAGTAGGGCTGACCGCGGCCAATCTAGACTGGATCAAGAAACTATGATTAACTGAAAACTTCAAAAATGTAAAATAGTGTTCAGTTAAGATAAAAATTGAAGTCTAGTTCAACCTACAGTCTGTACCGTCCTGCTGCTTTACAAGCAAATCTTGAAGAACATTCTGCACAAAGTGAGCTGATTTCAATTTGCATCTGACTGGCAATTGGACTAAGAAACACTGGCGCATAGCGTCCTTTCAGTTCTTTGCCTACATTCACATCTTGATACCCCTCTCTTCCAACCAGAGTGGGAAATTAGGTAGATTTCTCTCTTTTTTTCCCTTTTATTTTTTCTGTATTGCAGCCGACGATAGACAGGAAATAGGGAGAGAGAGAGAGGGGATGACAGCAAAGGGCCGCGGGCTGGATTTGAACCTGGGCTGTCGTGGCAAGGATTCAGCACATGGGGTGCATGCTCCACCAGGCAAGCCACTGGGCAGCCCCTGGCTGGTAGATTTCAGACACAAAAAAGTGATTTACTATTGAGTGGCTGGTGAATTTGAGCATTCATCTGTCAGTGGCTAGTAGATGTTCACATTTAAAAAAGTTAATTTCCCACCGTGCTTCCAACCCCGCCCCACCACCCCCTCCAATGCAGTAGCAGCTCTTGGTTATTAGTGTATGACTGGCTGCCCACCCCTGTCTAATAATGTATTACAGTGCAATGTAACTGCACAATCTATCTCAATCTACCTACCTACACTGTAGAAAATATAGAGCATTGTTTTGACTTAAAATGGTTTAAGAGAAATTTTTAAGCATGTTTTGCATCAGCTTGTAAAACTAAAATTCAGATAGTGAAAAACACTTAATGTGTTTCAATGTAATGTTTATGACTTCTGTCTGACATTTTCTGTCTGTGTGTGAATTCTGTGAATTTCTTCAACATTAGACAGAATATTTACATTGAATATACTGTATCTCAATATCTGAATAATCTGAATAACAACAGACCTGTAAAAGTGTAGTGTGTTGTTCATGTTAAAGTTTTGCACATTTACACGGAGGTTATGCTAAATAAATATGTTAATTACAGCTTTGGTTGATAAATTGCTGTCCTCCATAGATGCATTTCATACTATTCTTATGATTCCCTAGGCCAAGAAAAAACCCTATGCAAGGTAGTGGCCGAGACTTGGTCTGTCCCATCATTCTCAAACATTCCAACCCTGTACTGGAACAACAAGAGGAGAATACGGATGATGAAGTTAAGTGCTTCAAAGACATTATAAGGATTGGTAAGAACCTAGATCTGATCATGTTTTTATCATTTTATGATCTTGTTTACCATAAATGCCATGCAAAAGTAAATCTGTTTGATTCTGATGCAGACAAACTTTTCAACACATTATCCATAAAGGTACAGGAAACTGAAATTGGAATTAAATGTATCTAGATGTTAATTGTGTTGGTGGCCTTGCCATTAGCTCTTAGAAATGACATCAGTTACTATTGATTGCTCCCATGTTGCTTTTTTTAAACTTCAATTTGATCTTTTTTTCTGGTTTAGACACTGGGAAGAAACACTTTTATTCTGCATTTCGCTCTATCCTGGTCATTGCCTTTTGATGTGTGATGGCTGTTTTTAGGTGAGCTAAGCTGTCGCTTAGGGTGCCATGAATCGTACGGGTGCCAAAAAGGAGAATGCAGTTTTTTATTACAATTCACACACAGGCATCCAGTTTTACTGCAGTAAACTCATGGTAAAGGCAGATAACAGCGTTAACAGTAAGTGTTTGGCCCACACTGTTTTTGGTTGTAGTGATCAGGATGTAGGTCTGTTATGAATATTCCATCTACTTACTTCAGCAGCTGCATCTCTGACAACTGGCGAACAAATCTCTCCCCTGACTATCTGGAGAGACTTTGGACAGGATACACAGATGTCATCACCTATATTGGGCTTTAATGCAGCTGAATTCAAGATATAGTTGTTCTCATTCACGTTTTCCTGTTTCTGTTGTCAGACAATAGAGCAAGGAAGAAATAGATAGAAATCGATTTGGTCACGGCTCATAAATACTACATGTTAACCAACAATCATTGAATGCTGCTGGCTGCTGATGATAAAATTAATATTTTATGACCGCAACATCGTCTGACAAAGTCAACATAAATACAGGTTAATGACAGCAGCTCTGTGATATATCGACATTTAAAATGAGTGATCACAGAATTTGTCTTCTAAACTTTACATCATGTTATAGAACCTATGATGCTGTTTCCACGACTTGTAGCACTGGGTAGGAGGTATGTCCTGGCCTGTCCCACTCCCACTATGACCAAGAGCTTTTATGCGTCTTTTTAGTCTGCACCTGTGGATGCTACTGCCTTTGTACTTGGTTTTATTAGTCATTTTGTTGGGTTGTTGAATGTCAGGTCACTGGCAAATAAATCATTTTTCTGCAGCGATTTCATTGTATCAAAGTAGTGCGCTGAATGAAGCTTATCGTCCTGGTAAAGGGATACTTTTCAACGCTTTTCAAGTGCATTTCCAGTCAGTCTTGATGGTATATGTAGTCTATTGAATCAATACATTTCTGAGTGCATGCTATATTCACTCAGAAACCTAACTTGCCAAGTAGTACTTCCTGCATCCAGCGCTGTCATTTGATGTAGTAGAGAACTACAAGCGATTTCAGCTCGGATTTCTAGCTTCTGTGTCTGGGTAGCCAGGGGGCGTGCTCTAGATGCTACTCAAAGACAAAACTTCTGTGTTGTCTTCACTTGTATTGCAAACTAGCTACGAAAATGGCATTCCAAAATAAGTATGTGTGCAAAGGATGTTATGGACGAGGATGCATTTTAGGTGTTTTTGCTGACTCGGATATTCAGCCGTGATCATGATCCTTCATGATCCAGAAGATAAACTGGAAAAGACAACCTAGACCAGCAGAGCTGAGAGGGCAGATGAGTGAGTATTTTTGTCACCTAACGCTATGTTTTGGCCAACAAAGTAATAGCTAATGTTATAAGCTACAGGTGGTACTCAGGGCGATGTTAGACTAATGTTGTAATATTGAGGGACAGTCAAGAGAAACTGTGTGAATGTTAAGTCTCATTTGAAGCCAACGAAATAACGAGAGTAGTATGTTGGATGCTGGTATTTGTTTTTTTTCATGTTTTGTGGAACTTTATTAACGTTATTGCAGCAGCTAGCCAGAGCATCTTCTGAGCTAGCGTTTGCTAGCCCCTTCTGCCAGTATGTGTGTGTTGCTGCTTTATGTAAATTTACATGTGAAAAATAAATGGTCAAACTGCAGGAATTAATTTGCTTTGCAATGTTGAGTAACTTAGCACCCTGCAGCTAGCTTGCTCAGACCATAAAGCTGTGACGTTAGTGGCCCGCTGGTTGTAGGGAGGCCAAGGCTAATATCAGATTCCTGCTCAAACATGTGCGGTGGTCATGTTTTTGGTTTAGAATCATGAAGCATCCTGGTATATGTAGGCGCTGCAGGCACAGCTCCGCTGGCAGTGCCGCTGAGGAGAACTTGGCTTTTTCAGTCAATATAGCACTCACTGAGGAATTTACTGCTTCAATGGACTACATATACCATCAAGAATGACTGGAAATCCACTTGAAAAGTGCCAAAGTTTCCCTTTTAATTATTTTCATCAACCTAGGCTTTCAGGTCGGGGAGGTGGACTGGCTGTGATTCACAGAGAGAATTTTAAATATTCCCTGTACTCACTTGGAAATTTCTCCTCATTTGAATCACTTGGTTTTATGATAAATAAATGAATTCTCTGATCTTTTAGCTTTTATTATGCCTCGTTTTGACCCTCTGTTTCCTCTTTTACTATAGATTTTATAACCATTGTGCATTCTTTCCAATTCATTTCAAAGGAAAAAACTTCCTTTTAACATGCAGAAACCTTGGACAGAACCAGACTCAATGGTGGGCGGCCATCCGCCGCTGCCGTGTTAGGTTTTAAGAGGGAGAGAGAGAGAGGTTTGGGGGAAGGGGATAGGGTTAGGGAGGCACAATGCAAAGACCACGTAGAATTTTATTATTATTATTATTTTTATATAGTAGAATAGTAATTGTAGTGTTAATATTAATAAATTAGTAATAATAGGGATGACAGCTATAGGAAGAATAATGTCAGCATCAGTAACAGAGCCAATAACAACAACTGTAGTAGCAGTTGTCGAGCAGGAACACGGGGGCAGCAGGCGGCCCACAACTACAGACCCTGCAGCTCCGGAGGCAGAAATACCTGCTGAAAGCGACAGAAGGAGAGAGGAGAGAAAGCACAGAACTACGGGAGAGAGAAAATGTCAAGTTAGTAACATGCAGTAATGGGATAAAAATGCATACAGATGGAGAGGGAGAGAAGGAGAAAGGAAAGAGGCGCATCATGTGAAGTCTCCCGGCAGTCTAGGCCTATAGCAGTATAACTAAGGGATGGTTCAGGACTCACCCAATCCAGCCCTAATTATAAGCTTTATCAAAGCTCTTAAATGTGGAGATGGTGTCTGCATCCTGAAGCCAAACTGGGACCTGATTCCACAGAAGAGGAGCTTGATAACTGAAGGCTCTGGCTCCCATTCTACTTTTGGAGACTCTAGGAACCGCAAGTAACCCTGCATCCTGGGAGCGCAGTGTTCTAGTCGGGTAATATGGTATTATGAGATCTTTAAGATATGATGGTGCCTGACCATTAAGAGCTTTGTAGGTGAGGAGAAGGATTTTAAATTCTATTCTAAATTTTAGAGGGAGCCAGTGCAGATATTCTCCAATATTGGAGAGATATGACCTCTTTTCCTAGTTTTTGTCAGTACACGTGCCGCAGCATTCTGGATCAACTGGAGAGTCTTAAGGAACTTATTCGGGCAACCGGATAATAAGGAATTGCAGTAGTTAAGCCTAGAAGTAACAAATGCATGCCCTAATTTTTCGGCATCATTTTGAGACAGGATGTGCCTGATTTTTGCAATATTACGTAGGTGAAAAAAGGCAGTCCTTGAAGTTTGTTTCATGTGGGAGTTAAAGGATAAATCCTGATCAAAGATAACTCCAAGGTTCGAGTTTAACATCAGAAAATTGGTCATCCAGGTCTTTATGTCCTTAAGGCATGCCTGAAGTTTAGTTAACTGGTTAGTTTCATCTGGCTTGATCGATAGATATAATTGGGTATCATCTGCATAGCAATGAAAGTTTATGGAGTGCTTCCTAATAATACTGCCTAGAGGAAGCATATATAAGGTGAATAGAATCGGTACAAGCACAGAACCTTGTGGAACTCCGTGACAAACTTTGGCGTGTGGACTCACCGTTAACATGTACAAACTGAGATCGATCTGATAGATAGGATTTAAAGCAGCTTAGTGCGGTTCCTGTAATGCCAATTACATGTTCCAGTCTCTGTAATAGGATGTGATGGTCAATGGTGTCGAACGCAGCACTAAGATCTAACAAGACAAGTACAGAGACAAGTCCATTGTCTGATGCAATTAAAAGGTAATTTGTAATTTTCACCAGTGCTGTCTCTGTGCTATGATGCACTCTAAACCCTGACTGAAAATCCTCAAATAAACTATTGTTTTTTAGAAAGTCACACAACTGATTGTCGACTGCTTTCTCAAGGATCTTAGAAAGAAAGGGAAGGTTAGATATAGGTCTATAGTTGGCCAAAACCCCAGGATCAAGAGTGGGCTTTTTAAGAAGCGGTTTAATTACAGCTACTTTAAAGGACTGTGGTACATAGCCTGTTAATAAAGACAGATTGATATTATCCAGTAAAGAAGTGCTAATTAAGGGTAAAACGTCTTTAAGCAGCCTAGTTGGAATGGGGTCTAAGAGACATGTTGATGGCTTAGATTAATTAATCGTCGAAGTCAGCTGAAGAAGGTTGACAGGAGCAATAATCTTACTCAATCAGTTGTTCTGTCCACTGGTTTTAGTCTTGATAGTGTTGATCTCTGTGAGGCTAAGTTATGTGTGTGTGTGACCACAAAACCCCTATTCTCATCTCCTGCTCCCACAGTGGCTACCTATGTTTCTTCTCATGTTCTCAGTTCAAGCTCTGCTGACAGATTCCATAAGGCCTTCACCACTGCATCTTTACATAACAATAACCAACAATCAAAAATGTCTACAGTAGAATTACTAAACAACTTAAACACTACATGTAAAGCTGTACTTGACTCACAGCACGCCATGGATAAATAACACCAGAGAAATAAAGAAGAAATGCAGATAAGCACAGCGTGAATAGAAAAAGGACCGTCTGATGGTTTCATATCAAAGTACTGTATGAAAGAACTAATGTCTACTCATCACAAATCAGTCAAAGAAGCTAGGTCCTCTTATTTCTCTAACATCATTACAACAAACCATCATAACCCCTAGAATTATTTTCCAAACCATTGAAGTAATAATTAACCCTCCTCCTAGCCAACAAACTGAAGCCGCCCCAATGATCTTTGAGCAATTTTTATCCTTCTTCACAACCAAAATCAATGAAATAAAACTCCAGATTGGTCATTGGTCACCCTGTGCCTTGCTAAATGACTTTCAGGCCCTTTCACTGTACACTTTAAAGAACACAATGGCCAAATTAAAGCCTCCATCGAGTCCTTCAGATTCTGTCTGCCACATTTCTCAAAGAGGTTTTTAACAGTGTTGATCCCACTATTTTATCAATTGTAAATAGCTC
>CM050840.1:25908781-25918781 GCA_027580175.1 Siniperca scherzeri
ACTCTGGCGGTGGTGTCAGAGAGGAGGATGCTGGCCAAACTACACGCCATCTTGGACAGTGTCTCCCACCCGCTCCATGACGTGCTGGTCAAGCAAAGGAGCACCTTCAGCGGAAGACTCATCCCACCAAAAGCACCACAGAGCGCCACAGGTCTAATGTCCATTCCTTGTGTTCTTTAGCCCAAACAAGTCTCTTCTGCTTGTTGCCTGTCCTTAGCAGTGGTTTCCTAGCAGATATTCTACCATGAAGGCCTGATTCACACAATCTCCTCTTAACAGTTGTTCTAGAGATGTGTCTGCTGCTAGAACTCTGTGTGGCATTGACCTGGTCTCTAATCTGAGCTGCTGTTAACCTGCGATTTCTGAGGCTGGTGACTCGGATGAACTTATCCTCCGCAGCAGAGGTGACTCTTGGTCTTCCTTTCCTGGGCGGTCCGCATGTGAGCCAGTTTCTTTGTAGCGCTTGATGGTTTTGTGACTGCACTTGGGGACACTTTCAAAGTTTTCCCAATTTTTCGGACTGACTGACCTTCATTTCTTAAAGTAATGATGGCCACTCGTTTTCTTTACTTAGCTGCTTTTTCTTGCCATAATACAAATTCTAACAGTCTATTCAGTAGGACTATCAGCTGTGTATCCACCTGACTTCTGCACAACACAACTGATGGTCCCAACCCCATTTATAAGGCAAGAAATCACACTTATTAAACCTGACAGGGCACACCTGTGAAGTGAAAACCATTTCAGGTGACTACCTCTTGAAGCTCATCAAGAGAATGCCAAGAGTGTGCAAAGCAGTAATCAAAGCAAAAGGTGGCTACTTTGAAGAACCTAGAATATGACATATATTTTCAGTTGTTTCACACTTTTTTGTTATGTATATAATTCCACATGTGTTAATTCATAGTTTTGATGCCTTCAGTGTGAATCTACAATTTTCATAGTCATGAAAATAAAGAAAACTCTTTGAATGAGAAGGTGTGTCCAAACTTTTGGTCTGTACTGTATGTATATATATATATATATATATGTATATGTATATATATATGTGTATATATATGTATATATGTGTATATATATGTATATATATATGTATATGTATATATATATGTGTATATATATATGTGTGTATATATGTATATATGTGTATATATATGTGTATATATATATGTATATATATATATATGTATATATATGTGTATATATATATGTGTATATATGTATATATATATATATGTGTATATATATGTATATATATATATATGTGTATATATATATATATATATATAGGTGTATATATATATGTATATATGTGTATATGTATATATGTGTATATGTATATGTATATGTGTGTATGTATGTATGTATGCAGTACATGTGTACCACAAGGACAGTGAGGAGATGGTCAGAGGACGCCTACGAGACACTGCAGGAATGTTTTGAGGTGACAAACTGGGATGCACTCTGTGAGCCTCATGGAGAGGACATTGATGGGCTCACTGAGTGCATTACTGGCTACATTAACTTCTGTGTGGACTGCAATGTCCCAACCAAGATGGTCCATTGTTATCCAAATAACAAACCGTGGGTAACAAAGGACATCAAGGACATTCTGAATGCCAAGAGGAGGGCCTTTACTGATGGTAATAGGGAGGAGGTGAGGGCAATCCAGGCTGACCTGAAGGTGAAAATCAGGAAGCCAAGGAGAAGTACAGGAGGAAGCTGGGCGGAAACTCCAGCAGAACAACATGAGAGAGGTCTGGAGCGGCATGAAGACCATCACTGGCTTCAGACCGACTGGCAGCAGAGGAGTTGAAGGCAGCTTGGACAGGGCCAACGAACTTAATCTGTTCTTTAACAGATTCGACACACGGCTCCTGCTCATCCCCCCTCTAACTCAGCTGCTGTCGGCCCTCAAGCTCCTCTGAGTACTCTGCTCCCCCTCCCCATCAGGCTAACGGCCCTCTCCAGACCGACGACTCCCCCCCTCCCCCACCTGTAACTTCTGCTGTGTGCCTGACTGCTGACCAGGTGAGAGGACAGCTGATGAAGCTCCACTCAAACAAGGCTGCAGGCCCCGATGGCGTTAGCCCCGGGGTGCTAAAAGCCTGTGCCCCCCAGCTATGTGGAGTCCTTCAACATGTCTTCAACCTGAGCCTGAGTCTTCAAAGGGTCCCCATTCTGTGGAAGACATCTTGCCTCGTTCCTGTGCCGAAGACGCCGCGTCCCAGTGGCTCCAAGGACTACAGACCGGTGGCACTGACCTCCCACATAATGAAGACCCTGGAGAGACTAGTGCTGGAACAGCTGCGGCCCATGGTCAGACCCCTCCTGGACCCCCTTCAGTTCGCCTACCAGCCCCGGCTGGGAGTTGAGGACGCCATCATCTTCCTGCTTAACCGCATCCACACCCACCTGGACAGGCCGGCAAGCACGGTGAGGATCATGTTTTTTGACTTCTCCAGTGCTTTCAACACCATCCGGCCTGCCCTGCTGGGTGAGAAACTGGCAGCAATGCAGGTGGATGCCCCCCTTGTGTCCTGGATTGTGGACTACCTGACTGGCAGACCACAGCACGTGCGCCTGCAGCACTGTGTGTCGGACAGCGTGGTCAGCAACACTGGGGCCCCTCAGGGGACTGTCCTCTCTCCCTTCCTCTTCACCATCTACACCACGGACTTCAGCTACCACACAGAGTCCTGCCACCTTCAGAAGTTTTCTGATGACTCTGCTGTGGTGGGATGTATCAGCGGTGGTGATGAGGCGGAGTACAGGGCTGTGGTGGGAACTTTGTTTCATGGTGTGAGCAGAACCATCTGCAGCTCAATGCGACAAAGTCTAAGGAGCTGATTGTGGATCTACGGAGGGCCAAGACACCAGCGACCACGGTTTCCATCCAGGGGGTCAGTGTGGACATTGTGGAGGACTACAAGTACCTGGGAGTACACTTGGATAACAAACTGGACTGGACCAAGAACACTCAGGCTGTTTACAGGAAGGGCCAGAGCCGCCTCTATTTTCTGAGGAGGCTGAGGTCCTTCAACATCTGCCGGACAATGCTGAAGATGTTCTATGAGTCTGTGGTGGCCAGTGCTATCCTGTATGCTGTTGCATGCTGGGGCAGCAGGTTGAAGGTAGCGGACACAAACAGACTCAATAAACTGATCCGTAAGGCCAGTGACATTGTGGGGGTGGAGCTGGACTCTCTGGCGGTGGTGTCAGAGAGGAGGATGCTGGCCAAACTACACGCCATCTTGGACAGTGTCTCCCACCCGCTCCATGACGTGCTGGTCAAGCAAAGGAGCACCTTCAGCGGAAGACTCATCCCACCAAAAAGCACCACAGAGCGCCACAGGAAGTCATTCCTGCCTGTGGCCATCAAACTCTTTAACTCCTCCCTCTAAGGGCTAGTCTGTATGACCCTAGGTCACTAAACTGGACATTGATCATTACATCTCCGCCATTATTGAAAATTGTGCAATATTTTGTGTACTACTCCCGTGCAATATTAGTTTTGTCATGTTAGTTTTTCTTATTTATTGTTATCGATATTATATACCTCCATTACTCTCGACAGTACATGCACCGCTGCTTATTACTTATTCTGTTACATTGTATTATTATACTTTACTATCATCATCAACCGGTAAACCCACTTGGTACTTGACACTTAGTTTATCTTATACTTATACCGACCTGTTACTTAATTTATTTTCTGACCTGTTTTATAGTGTTTATAGTTTTTATAGTGTTTTATAAAAAGTGTATCATATTGTTTGCTTACTTTCTCCTGTGTGCACTGACGTAAAGGCAAGCTACTGTAACAAAGAGTTTCCCTACGGGGATCAATAAAGTATTTCTGATTCTGATTCTGATGTATGTATATGTATGTGTATGTATGTATGTATATATGTATGTATGTATGTATGTATATGTGTGTGTGTGTGTGTGTGTATATATATATATATATATATATATATATATATATAATTTAGAACTTTACTTGTAATGGAGTATTTCTACATTGTGGTATTGGTGCTTTTACTTTAGTAAAGGATCTGAATACTTCTTCCACCACTGGCAAACATTAAACACTACATGGCAAGAGAGTATTTGCATACCGGCAGCCTGAATTTTGACATGGTTATGGACGTCAGTGTTTATATTTACACTATGTAACCCTGACCAGTTTTTCCCTACCCTTAACAAAGTGGCTTGAGTTGCCTAACCTTAGCCATACCTTTAAACATTATTGGGCATGTGTAGACATTTTAGAAATAAACAACTTGCAGATATCTGTCAATAAAATACTTGTGGTGAAAGTGAATACATGTATATTGAGTGAGCTTACCCCCTGCATCGTGTCACCTACGTGCGCGTGTGTCTTTGTACGTGTGCATGAGAAACTAAATAGGGACCCACTCAAAACTCTAAAAACACCTCTATTGCTATTACTAGAGGTCTAAAATTCCACAGGGAATCTTTAATATGGTCTACTATCTGATGCGAGTGGACTTTTTTTAACTTATTTAACTAATTACACTACATTTTTGAAAGTTGTGATACTGATACCATATGGCACATCATGGAGTAAATGGACCAAATTTAACCAGTAACCACTGTATGAACAGTGTTGCCTGCTTCCATGCTGCCCACTTCTGGCAGGCTATTCCATTTTTTTGCATTGCTGCTGGCAGGTCTTGACTTGACATTTGTAGTTACAGGTGGGGTAAAAATTACATAGTTAAACGAAACAGCTCTCACAAACAATTTATTTACACGCATGTTTAATGGTACACTGGGCAGTCTTCGGAGAAAATAAACAAGTACGACAGATAAAGACTGAGAACACGTTATTAACAAATAGATTTTTTAATAGATTAGATTTTGTGGTTGAATTCGGAGACCTGTAATACATGCATACATTGAACATAATCAGTAAGATGTGTAATTTGCAGTAATACATTGCTTCACAAGATTTGCAATAATTAATCATTGAGGGCAGGCAAATACATGGCTTGTTTGTAATGTTTATAGTGTTCTCCCTGATGCTGCTTTATACAACTATCAAAAAATCAAAATGGCACGGTGCACTTTAGTGGTCCAAGAGGCTTTTTTGTAGAGCACATTGAGCTGGACTTGAGAGAAATTTAAAGTCTCTTCAAAATTGCATTTTTGGGCCTTAATTACAGCGCCACCATGTGGCCGATTGGGCTCATATTTCTGTGGAAGCATATGCACATAATTTCTAGTTATTTGGCCATTTCATGTTTCTAGCTCATTTCAGCTCACGGCAATTTGATCCGTGGCATAAGACAAATAATAATAAGACAGCAGAAACACAATAGGATTTCAGCCCCTTTGGGGCTGTGGCTTGGTGGTAGAGTGGGTCGTCCACCAATCGGAAGGTCGGCAGTTCAGTCCCACATGTCGAAGTGTCCTGACCCCCAAGTTGTTCACACACACCTCGGCTTGTGAGTGTGTGTGAATGAGCAGTTAGCATCTGCCATCAGTGTATAAATGTGTGTGAATGGGGTGAATGTGATATGTAGTGTGTGAAGGCCTTGAGTGGTCGGAAGACTAGAAAGGCGCTATACAAGTACAGTCTAAATGGACTGTACTGGAGGATCCACACTGGAGACTGGACACTCTCCCATTTACCACAAACTCAATAGGGTTCTACCACTTTGGGGTTTGAACCCTAATAACAATAATAATAAACAGGCACAAACTCCATAGGGTTCTACTGCTTCCCGGTTTGAACCCTAATAATAATGATAATGATAATAATAATAATAATAAACCGGCACAAACTCACAATCGCTTCATGGTTTGAACCCTATGATATAAAGAACACATTGCACACCCTTTGCACCCAAACCTCTTTTGCCTGTGTTTCACCCTCTGTTCCTGTGTCTGTTGATCTTCATTTAGCCCTGCAATAAATCCTAACTTTATTAAGATAATCATATACAGTTTTTGTTTAGAGTTTGTCAGAGAGGTGTACATTGAACAGTCTGGTCACTTTTCAGTGTAGTCACTGTGTTAACAAGTCATGTCTTATTTTTTTACATGATAAGCTGAGCCGCAGAGTTTTCAAAAATTATGAGATAACCTAAAGATTGTTTGTCCTAGTGTGTATGTTTATTATCAGAAATAATTAGTTTTAGCTGTTGAAATTTAATTTATCATCTCTTATGTTGATTTAAATGAATTTGAATAAATACATTTTAAAAATGTTTAAATATAAATCCTGTTGATGGAAAAAATTAATGCTGAACTGTGCCATGAATTGTTTGTGTAAGTCGTGGTTAATATTAAGAAGGCATTAAAGCATCATATCTTTTTTGCTCACAACAGGTGTGGCGAGGGGCATTCCTCATGGCTGACTTCATACTCTCTACGCCGGCCATGTTCAGAGGAGGTACAGTCCTAGAGCTGGGAGCGGGAACAGGCTTAACCAGCATCATCATGGCAACCATAGCCAAAACAGTGTACTGCACAGGTATAATGCCATCCTAATTAAGATTTACACTAATTGGCTACTGTATATATTGAGTTTCTTTGAATATCTTAATGAACAACTGAGAATTCTGTGAATACAACTGAATCAACTTGAGCTTCGAAGGTCACAGTCAAAGGTCCACTTACTGCTTTTTCCAAGCCGTCAGGTGATTGCTGATGAAGACTGTGAGATGCAGTTAAAAGCTCTGAAAAAGCTAGTAAATTGATTTGTGCTCAGATTATTTTGCATTGGTGGAGGAAGCACTCAAACACTTTACTTAAGTAAAAGTACAAATAAACAGAAAATATACTCTAGTTAAAACCTTTCTACTTAAAATAGTATGGGCTGTTCCATTTTAATTAAGAATGCTGCAGATGATGCTACTGGTATCACTGGCAAACAATCTCATCAATTATTTAAAAGGTTATTGTTCTTATTGTGTTTACCCTCTGTGACACAGTGTACACACTTGGACTTACGATTCTGTGAATCAGAATTAGTTTTTTTTAAAGGGGTGACCTGCAGAATTTAATTCCATTAAGAAAAATAACACAGACGACTGATTATATGTTTAAAAGTTTTTTATTTAAGTGTAAAAACAGCCATCTAATGCAAAACTACTGTACTTTGATGACTGCAGTAAACGTAGAAGTCAACATTTTCTGACTGTAAAAAGGGGCATTAAACACACCACCTGACAACACAGGAATTTGCACTGATCCTAACAGGATTTCAACATAAAGTTATACTTTTGCCAGACAGGTCTTACAGGGGATGGAAATTTGGTTTGGTTCAATATAAGCATGGCAGTGAGGGTTCATAATCTGACTTTTAAATTCCATTTTAGTGTAATTAAGACAAAGGTATCTTTTAGTCTTAGAATGAAGGAATTTAACCATTTGCCAGACATCCAAACTTTAATGAAAAGCTAAATATTTGGCTAGTGGCTGTTAGTAATTTTAAATCTTTCCTTTCTGTAACTTAGGATAATTCTTTACAGCAAGTATTACAACATGAAATAATCAATTCTAGCACTTAACATGCAGTTTTGTTTAAGGACTAACCAGGAACTTTTTCAGTTACTTTTTTACACAGTTGTACCTAACTCCTCAATTTGCAGGAGCCTGTCAGCATTAAGGATTATTAGGGCCCGAGCAGCGACTTATGCGGAGGCCCTATTGTAATACAAGGAATTATTAGGGCCCGAGCACAAAAGTTCCAGGGCCCTATTGTTTTTGTAGTTATTATTATTATTATTATTATTATTATGCCCCTTTGAATGCATTTTTGAGGGGCTTAGCAAAGTTCTGCAGTGATTGAACAGGGGGCTCTCTAGCGCCCCCAAACGCATGCCACAGTTGGGAAAAAGTTGCTTTGATCTTAATGAGATTTCTTTTGAGAGAATTTTCCCAACAGGAAGTCAGCCATTTTGGATTTCCTGCATCAATTTTTATTTTTCAAACACATGTTTGAGTTCACACATCGGCTTGTTGGGAGGCAGTTGTATAATCTCTAGACTTAAGAGGTGACTGCGTCAATTTTAATTTTTCAAACACGTTTGAGGCCTTTTGGATCCTCAAAAAGTCAAGAAACTTTGCGCCCAGACTTGAACTGATAAATACTTCAATTTGAGTTCACTTTTGGGCTTGGGGGTGGCACATTGGCTCTATAGCGCCCCCTAATGACTTTTAGCCTTCAAAACAGCTAAGGATAGCTGAAAACTCACAAAAAGTGGCACACGCTTTAGAAGTGGTGTGTTTTCTTTTCTGGTATAGTCTGGGGCTTGGGTGTGTAAAAATGGCTCGATAGTGCCCCCTACAAAATTTCAAAAGCAGCCCCCGCGGTACGTTTTACCTAGATGTACGAAAGTTGGGAGGCACATGTAACATCTCTAGACTTAAAAAACGCTTCTTTGAGCCATACACTAAACCCAACAGGAAGTCAGCCATTTTGAATTTAACGTGCCATTTTTAGCCATTTACAGGCTCCTTACTTTAATGAACTCCCCCTAGAGAATTCATTGGATCGACTTCAAATTTGGGCAGTGCAATATTTGTGTGACCTTTGTGATGAAAAGTTGTTCAATGCTTGACAATGTTTGTGGCCTGGCGTCAAATATTGATGTTTCGCCAAGAAACACAAAATTGTTGTAGCTTCAGTGTACATCATCATATTAGTCCCAAACTTCACATGTTTGATAATAGTCCCGCCCTGAAGACATCTACATGCCAAAATGTAGTCATAGTGCCACCTATTGTCAACAGGAAATTACAGGCCCTGTACTCTTACAAACTACTCGCAGCAGATTAACCACATACATCTCAGATTTGTTCAGCAAAGTCTTAAGACCTTGATGATGCTTCATTGTGAAAATTGTGAGTTTCCATTGAATGCTGT
This sequence comes from Siniperca scherzeri, assembly GCA_027580175.1. Taxonomy (NCBI): domain Eukaryota; kingdom Metazoa; phylum Chordata; class Actinopteri; order Centrarchiformes; family Sinipercidae; genus Siniperca; species Siniperca scherzeri. The sequence continues at coordinate 25,917,684 of CM050840.1, forward strand.
TGCTTGTCGGCGCATAATAGGAAATAGGAAGTTGTTGTAACTTCATTGTCCAATCTGCCCCAAATTCCACATGGTTGATAAGTCCCGGTCTGAGGACATGTACATTAGGAGTTGTAGTCATTGCGCCACCTACTGGCAACAGGAAGTAAGCCTTGCGTGACAATCATCATTTGATATATGTGAAAATTTCAGGATGAGGTATACACTTGATATACTGGAACATGACATAATTAGTGGGTATTGTCTAGCGCCACAGAGTGGACACAGTAAGTGACATTAACACCTTCGTGCGGCATCCAGAACACTCTGAGCCAACCTCCGATAGTGATGCAGAGGCTGCGTCCCCCCCGCCCCCCGACGTGCAGTCAGATGCGAGGGCTAGTTCATCGCTGCTTTAATTATTTGTGGTTTGCATAGCTTAGTACATTTAACTGCATACATTTCATTTCCAATTTGTCATCAACTCCTCCAACTCTAGTTACAAAATACTGTATATTCAACCTTATAATGTGTCAATAGTGAACAATATTTTAATTTCATGACACTATATTCAAATCTTGGACCTGAGTGTCGATCCATTTGGAGCCATCTCTTGTCTCCTCTCCTAGCATTTCCATGTACTTCACGTGTTAATATCACTACCAGAATTTTTTGTTCAACTTCAGAAGAAGTTGGTTTTCAATGTTTTTTTGAGCAGTCTGCCTCTTTGAGAGGAGAAAATCTGTTCTGCTGTACTGAATAGTCTTTCGCAGGCTGCTGAGGCAGGCAAGGGTGTGTTTACCTTCAGAGACAAATTGCACACTGCAGGGACTGTCTTGAGAACATCCATGGTAGTAGCTGTAGTGGGTTTTGATGTAGTCCAGGCCTACACACAACAATTGCCATTAATACCAAACATAATTCATCTAACTACCTCAGTAAGAAACAAGTAAACAAGTAAGAAAATGAGGGGAGGTGGAATCTGACATCTGTACACCAACAAATGTTGGTGTACAGATGTCATACTGTCAAGGAAAAGATGCACTACTTACTTAGAGACACTTCTTCTTAACTGCAAACCATTTTATTCACCATGGGAGTTTTCCTTCTTCAATGGTC